>WNGS01096209.1:0-10453 GCA_020271785.1 Procambarus virginalis
TTTTTAGCACATTCCCCTTTGTTAGCTCTTGGGTTTCACCAGCTAGCTTTGTAGCACCAGGAAGGGAAGAAATATTTGACATTCAGTACCTTCCTCCCTTGGGTAAAGTGACCATGTCTTTTGGGAATAAAGTATGCAATGCGATATAATCTGAAGAAAATGACAGTCGATGCAATTGAAAAACCTGATTTTAGGAGAGGACATTATGGCAACCTTAGAAATTTTTTAGTGAGTATAATTGGACAGACTTGTTGCTAGGCAAGGAAGTGAATGAGATGTATGTCAAGTTTGTGAAATATATGATAAAGGCACAAAAAAAATTTATACCAAAACAGAGAAGCAGAACTAGGAAACAGGATTGGTTCAACAGAAAGTGCGAGAGGGCCAGAGACCAAGACACAAAAATGGAATCAATACAGGAAGAGGCCAAACCCCCAACATACCAGCGATACAAAGATGCAGAAACAACTACACGGCAGTGAGGAGAGAGGCAGAAGAAATTTTGAAAAAGGGATTGCAGACAAATGTAAAACAGAACCAGGTCTATTCTATAAATTCATAAACAACAAATTGCAGGTAAAGGATAATATTCAGAGGTTGAAAATGGGAAATAGATTCACGGAAAATGAAAAGGAAATGTGTGAAACATTAAACGAAAAGTTCCAAAGTGTGTTTGTACAAAATGAAATCTTCAGGGAACCAGATACAATAAGAATTCCAGAGAACAACATAGAGCACATAGAGGTGTCTAGAGACGAAGTGGAAAAAATGCTCAAGGAGCTAAATAAGAACAAAGCAGTTGGTCCAGATGGAGTTTCACCATGGGTTCTGAGAGAATGTGCACCTGAGCTCAGCATTCCTCTTCAACTGATTTTTCAGGCATCCCTGTTTACAGGAGTTGTAGCTGATGTGTGGAAAAAGGCTAACATAGTTCCAATCTACAAAAGTGGAAGCAGGGAAGACCCCCTTAATTATAGACCGGTATCATTGACAAGTGTAATAGTCAAAATATTGGAAAAAATAATTAAAACTAAATGGGTAGAACACCTGGAGAGAAATGATATAATATCAGACAGACAGTATGGTTTTCGATCTGGAAGATCCTGTGTATCGAATTACTCAGTTTCTATGATCGAGCAACAGAGATATTACAGGAAAGAGATGGTTGGGTTGACTGCATCTATCTGGACCTAAAAAAGGCTTTCGACAGAGTTCCACATAAGAGGTTGTTCTGGAAACTGGAAAATATGGAGGGGTGACAGGTAAGCTTCTAACATGGATGAAAAATTTTCTGACTGATAGAAAAATGAGGGCAGTGAGTGATCAGAGGCAATGTATCGGACTGGAGAAATGTCACAAGTGGAGTACCACAGGGTTCAGTTCTTGCACCAGTGATGTTTATTGTCTACATAAATGATCTACCAGTTGGTATACAGAATTATATGAACATGTTTGCTGATGATGCTAAGATAATAGGAAGGATAAGAAACTTAGATGATTGTCATGCCCTTCAAGATGACCTGGACAAAATAAGTACATGGAGCGCCACTTGGCAAATGGAATTTAATGTTAATAAATGCCATGTTATGGAATGTGGAATAGGAGAACATAGACCCCACACAACCTATATATTATGTGAGAAATCTTTAAAGAATTCTGATAAAGAAAGAGATCTAGGGGTGGTTCTAGATAGAAAACTATCACCTGAGGACCACATAAAGAATATTGTGCGAGGAGCCTATGCCACGCTTTCTAACTTCAGAATTGCTTTTAAATACATGGATGGCGATATACTAAAGAAATTGTTCACGACTTTTGTTAGGCCAAAGCTAGAATATGCAGCGGTTGTGTGGTGCCCATATCTTAAGAAGCACATCAACAAACTGGAAAAGGTGCAAAGACATGCTACTAAGTGGCTCCCAGAACTGAAGGCAAGAGCTACGAGGAGAGGTTAGAGGCATTAAATATGCCAAAACTAGAAGACAGAAGAAAAGAGGTGATATGATCACTACATACAAAATAGTAACAGGAATTGATAAAATCGATAGGGAAGATTTCCTGAGACCTGGAACTTTAAGAACAAGAGGTCATAGATATAAACTAGCTAAACACAGATGCCGAAGAAATATAAGAAATTCACTTTCGCAAACAGAGTGGTAGACGGTTGGAACAAGTTAGGGGAGAAGGTGGTGGAGGCCAAGACCGTCAGTAGTTTCAAAGCGTTATATGACAAAGAGTGCTGGGAAGACGGGACACCACGAGCGTAGCTCTCATCCTGTAACTACACTTAGGTAATTACATAGGTAATTACCCTTGCCTGGGCTGCCCGTAACGTCAACCTGCCGGGCCTCCTAGAAAAAACCTCGTTGAGGCACAGTAGAACAGTGGATGCATTTTCTGAATCAGCTCGCCTTGTCCAAGTTTGTGTGTTGCTCTGTAACCCTTGTCTCGGGGTGACAGCCACCTCTTTTACCTCCATCATGCTGCCTGTTGGGTCGACGACACCTTTGACCACGAACAATACCTTTGATCCGGAGTCTACCGAGATGTGTTCTCTGCTCCTGCTCCAATTTTCCCATTCTATTGTGAGTGAGGTTCGGGTTTAGGTTGCTGCAATGTGTTAGATTACACTTTCCGTTTCGGCGAAGCGTAAAAAACGTAGCTAACCCTGTGCTTTGGGCGTCTCGCGCGCTTAAGCGGTAGGAGCGAAAAGTGTATACTCTTTTTACTGTCCTGACACTAATTGTAGACCTACGTATTTAAATTTGGTATCACTGTGTTCGCAATAGAATTCTCTATAAGAACATACATATAAAATACTGCCAAAGCACAAGGATATCAACACCAAATAAAAATCTATTGCGATCACTTGGCGAGAGCGCCAAACAGCAACAAATGTTTCCACTCTCTTAATGATTGCAATGACCACATTTATCCTACATCATTGATTATGGTATCATTGGAACCGCAATAAAATTCTCTATACGGACATATGCATATAAATATAGAATCAATGTCGCAACCAACCCACAAGACGGTTGGAAGTGGCTGAAGTGTTACCCGCGGCGGCATACAATTGTTATACCAAGATGAATCACTGCCATGCCGTTTTCTTTAATAAGCTCTTCGGTTATTAGAAAAAACGTAAATTTCATGGTGAACATTTCTAAACTATCCCCAACAAAATCGGATAGAAAATGGAAGTTATACAAATATTTTATCGTTGGACTAGCGGGTGCGTCGGCAAAGTATCCAGTGACTTAAAGATTGGACGCTAACGCTCGTCCGCTTAGCGCGAAAGTGTTAATTGTCCACTTGGATGCCCCGAGGCTACCCAATTTGGCTAGGCCCTGCTCCCCCCTTCCCAGTTCCCAGGGTTGGGGTGGGGTTTAGTTGGTGATGAGACTCGGGCAGCTTCAAGGGTTGCCCATTCGGGATACGGACAGGGGCATTCGAGCCTGCTCCTCCTGCTGAGGCTTATGGGTCCTACCAGCAGACCCCTTCTTTGCTACCTTTCCCCTGAATTCGGACTTTTCTTCAGGGGTAGTGGGTGTGGAGGCCTCTGTTGAGGGTTCCTGGGCCTGTGGGGGAAGCCTGCTAGCAGTTCTGGGGGTGTTTGCCCCTGCTAGGGCTTTGTGCCTTCTAGGAGAGGAGGTTTTCCTCCCTCCTCCCGTCTGCTCGTTTTCCTACATTTGCTACTGTGATTTCGGCTCCCCTACATCAACCGTGTCTCCTTTTGTTTTGGTGGTCATTTTCTTTTTTTGCGGGTGCTTCCCTGCTTGGTTGCCAGGGCGGCATTGATGTTTGTTTGTTTACATGTGCCTGGGAGTGTGCACTCACCTTTGGGGGCATTTTTTTCCCCTCAGTCTGGAGTTTTTTTATCCTCCTATTGCCGTGTCTCTGTTTTGTTCTTTCTTATGGGGCTTTCTGTTCCTCTGGAAACTTTTGGGTTTTGGTTTTTTGGCCAGGTTTTGTATTTTTTCTGTGTTTAGGTTCTGGGTCCTGGTTTTTGGGCCCAGTGTTTGAACCTATTTGCTCTGATTGCTCCCACGCCTTATGTCCCCCGGTTTTTGGTCTGTTTCTGGCCGTTTTTGCCAGTGGTTCTGTCTGGATCTTGTGTTTTCCCTTCGTTTCTGTGGTGCATTTTCCACCAGCAAATGCGGTAGTTAGGGCTTCCCCCTGGATCGTTTCTGGGATCCTTTGGTCTCTTCAGTTTCGTTCCGGAAGTTTTCTTCCTCTTGGGTTTCCTTTTCGAGGTTTGGAAGGTCCTTGGTTACCTCCTGTGTGCCCCAATCTTTCCTCTTCTGCAGTTCCAGGGTCTTCCTGGCTTGCAGACTGCAATTCTTGGGTCTTGGCAGGTATTTTGTGGTCGTGCCAGGGCTCTGGCTTCTGATTGTCAAGGTGGGCTTTGGTGCAGCTTTTGTGTAGATGCCTCTTCCGGAGCCGTGTTCGTCTGGTCGGCGTGCTGCTCACTCTGCTCGCAAGTCGGGTTATTGTATTGTATTGTATTATTCTTTTCTTTTTATTTTATTTAACTTTTTTTTTATCTCGGAAGGGGTGCTTTTGCAGGTCACCCCGTTGGCAGGGCACTGAGGGAAAAGGCTGGCTCTGTTTGACCGAGTTTTGTCCTACAATTTGTGGGCAGTTCGGGTCGTGTCCTCCGGCCTGTGGTGGCGTTGGGTGGCAACTCCTCCTTCTCTGGGGGGTTTGGAGCTGGTGCGGCAGGCATCTTTCCCTTCGCTCTGTCGGGTCATCGTGTTTCAATCCCACAACGGGACTGTGTGGATCTTTGGTTCATTCTGGTTTTGTCTTGTCTGTAGCACTGGCTTCCTTTTGGATGACTCAGTCCCAGATCTGGTTTCTTTTGGGGCCGTGTTGTTGGGTGGTGTCTCTGGCCCATTGGGATGTGTGCTGGCTTGTTCCGCTTCATCTGGGTTTCAGGGACTGGTTCCGTTTCGTGGTGGGGTGGTGTGCTTCTCATCTTCATTGCCTTTCTTTTGGCTGGCTTTTGGCACCTTGCATTTCCATGTCTTACCCGGTTCATGCTGGCCCATCTAAATCTGCTTGGTTTTTGGGTGTTGCCTCACCTCAATGGCTGGTTGGTGTTGGTTCCCAGCCAGTCTGCTGGTCTGCTCGTTGTAGGGGTGGTTCTTTCTTGGTTTGCCATATTCAGGTTCCTGGTGATCTGGAGGAAGTTCCATCTGGTTCCATCCCAGGTTCAGACCTGGTTGCGCCTTGTGTGCGACTCTTGGATCGCTTCCATGTTTCTCCCTCTGTAGGTGTTGCTGAGGCTGCAGTCCCACCTTCAGCTGTTTCTGAGGAGTTCCAAGGTCACTCGGCGGTTGCTCGAGCAGTTGTGTGGAATCTGAACTTCGCCGTGTTGGTTTCCTTGCCAAATTGGGTCTGGCTCCGGCATCTGTTTGGGTTCCTTCTGCCTCTCTTGTGATCGCTGGGTTCAGCCTCCAGGGGCCTTGTGTCGGTTGCTGCGTCGTTGGCTTCCTCTTTGGGTTTTTCGGGGTTCAGTGCCTTGACGTCTACCCGAACCCTTGCTTGATGTGTTCACGGATGCGTTGTCTCTTGGCTGGGGTTTTGTGACTAGTGCTCACTGGGCCGGCCGGGGGCGGTGGGCTCAGTCCTTCCGTCGAACTCACAGCATGGTGCAGGAGTTAGAGGTGATTTGGTTTTCACTTCGGAGGGTTCGGGTCACTTAGGGTTCAGTGATTTGGCTCGATTCGGACTGCTCTCTGGTGGTTCGTTGCCTGAACTGCGGGAGTTCTCTTTGGTCCTTGGCTCTTTGGGTCTGGTCCCTTCGAGCAACTCGTCTGCTGGTTTATCGGGGTTTGGCTTTCTGTGCGGTTCATTTTCAGGGAGTGTCCTATGTCTTAATGGTCAGCCTATCTCGGTTCATTCCCCTGTCTACAGAATAGATGGTCGACGCCGACTCCTTCACTTGGCTCTGACAGTCGTACGAGCTCCCGGAGGTGGACCTCTTTGCGTCGGCGTCTCCCAATATATATGGCGCCCTTCCCCGACTGTGGTGCCGTCACGGTGGACACCCTTCGGCAGGACTGGTCGAGGTGGGATTACCTATACTGTAACCCAGCGATTATCCGGGATTCGATCATCCGGAAAATGCCCTTATACGGCCAAAATCGTGATCGGATAAAGTTATCACAATATTTGGCCAAAATGGCCATGGGAGCCGGATAAAAGCTAGTTTGGCCGGATGAAAATTCGGCCATACCGTATTAATCCTGTCTGCCTGTGGCTTAGACGCATGGTGGAGGAAGGGGGTGGGGTGGGTGGGAGGTGTCAGGAGGGTGGGAGGGGAGCGTCGGGAGGGACCACCTGGGTATAGGAATTACCATTATTTTTAGAACAGTTAATCATAGCCAAAAACAAATGAAATAAGTACTAGTAATTATGTAATAACAAATAAATAAGTTTCCTAAAAGCAATACGCACAGGCTGAAGTTTCTTTCAAAAATATTGAGTTTATTTCCTCCTGGCGGCCTACGTAACGTGCTATAGCTGCCTCAAGTGGACCCGTCCAACACTGGTCAACCCATGTGCTCCCGTCTCTCATGTTATACCACAGTGCTGCGCCATTAGTGAAATATTTTTTTAAATAACTTTTTTATTTCATAGTAACTTTAAACATTTTTGGCCAAGACTATGTCTGGTAGCAGCATCACTTGTTCTGGAGGTGTTAAGAGGAAGAAGGTTGTCCTAGCAATTAAACACAAGTTACGTGGTGTTCAACCAGTGAGGTGTCACAGGCAGCCAAATGCCTTCAACAAGTGAGGCGCCACAGGCAAGCCAAGCGCCTTCAACAAGTGAGGCGCAAGCAAGTGCCTTCAACAAGTGAGGCGCAAGCAAGTGCCTTCAAGTGAGGCGTAAGCAAGCGCCTTCAACAAGTGAGGCGTCACAGGCAAGCCAAGCGCCTTCAACAAGTGAGGCGTCACAGGCAAGCCAAGCGCCTTCAACAAGTGAGGCGTCACAGGCAAGCCAAGCGCCTTCAACAAGTGAGGCGTCACAGGCAAGCCAAGCGCCTTCAACAAGTGAGGCGTCACAGGCAAGCCAAGCGCCTTCAACAAGTGAGGCGTCACAGGCAAGCCAAGCGCCTTCAACAAGTGAGGCGTCACAGGCAAGCCAAGCGCCTTCAACAAGTGAGGCGTCACAGGCAAGCCAAGCGCCTTCAACAAGTGAGGCATCACAGGCAAGCCAAGCGCCTTCAACAAGTGAGGCGCCACAGGCAAGCCAAGCACCTTCAACCAGTGAGGCATCACAGGCAAGCCAAGCACCTTCAACCAGTGAGGCATCACAGGCAAGCCAAGCACCTTCAACCAGTGAGGCATCACAGGCACCAAGCACCTTCAACCAGTGAGGCATCACAGGCAAGCCAAGCACCTTCAACAAGTGAGGCATCACAGGCAAGCCAAGCACCTTCAACCAGTGAGGCATCACAGGCACCAAGCACCTTCAACCAGTGAGGCATCACAGGCACCAAGCACCTTCAACCAGTGAGGCATCACAGGCAAGCCAAGCACCTTCAACCAGTGAGGCATCACAGGCAAGCCAAGCACCTTCAGCCAGTGAGGCATCACAGGCACCAAGCACCTTCAACCAGTGAGGCATCACAGGCAAGCCAAGCACCTTCAACCAGTGAGGCATCACAGGCAAGCCAAGCACCTTCAACCAGTGAGGCATCACAGGCACCAAGCACCTTCAACCAGTGAGGCATCACAGGCACCAAGCACCTTCAACCAGTGAGGCGTCACAGGCAAGCCAAGCACCTTCAACCAGTGAGGCATCACAGGCAAGCCAAGCACCTTCAGCCAGTGAGGCATCACAGGCACCAAGCACCTTCAACCAGTGAGGCATCACAGGCAAGCCAAGCACCTTCAACCAGTGAGGCATCACAGGCAAGCCAAGCACCTTCAGCCAGTGAGGCATCACAGGCACCAAGCACCTTCAACCAGTGAGGCATCACAGGCAAGCCAAGCACCTTCAACCAGTGAGGCATCACAGGCAAGCCAAGCACCTTCAACCAGTGAGGCATCACAGGCAAGCCAAGCACCTTCAACCAGTGAGGCATCACAGGCAAGCCAAGCACCTTCAGCCAGTGAGGCATCACAGGCACCAAGCACCTTCAACCAGTGAGGCATCACAGGCAAGCCAAGCACCTTCAGCCAGTGAGGCATCACAGGCACCAAGCACCTTCAACCAGTGAGGCATCACAGGCAAGCCAAGCACCTTCAACCAGTGAGGCATCACAGGCAAGCCAAGCGCCTTTAACAAGTGAGGCCTCACAGGCAAGCCAAGCACCTTCAACCAGTGAGGCATCACAGGCAAGCCAAGCACCTTCAACAAGTGAGGCCTCACAGGCAACCCAAGCGCCTTCAACCAGTGAGGCCTCACAGGCAAGCCAAGCACCTTCAACAAGTGAGGCCTCACAGGCAAGCCAAGCACCTTCAACAAGTGAGGCATCACAGGCAACCCAAGCGCCTTCAACCAGTGAGGCTTCAGCTGCTGGCAGTCAAAACTAACTTTGCTTAATGAACTGTACAGTAATTTTAAGTGTTAATTTTAGTGTCGTGTTAGTATAGGTTATGTAAATTGTTAAGAATTCTTAACTTCAAGATGTGTGGCATCAATCAAGAAGACAAACACCAACAAGGCAAGTTGAGGTTTCTAGTTGAATATTTAATAATTATATGTGGCAAGGCAATTCAAATAATGTTGTTTGTAGCATAAAAATAGTTGGAAATGGTCACTTTTGGATTCGTAGGTGAAAAAGTACCATTATCCGAAAAATGTGATAATCCGGCTGGGGGTCCTTCCCAAATAGTCTGGATGATCGAGTGGAGACAATACGTCTTTCCCCATGGTCCAGCTGTTGCTGCGGGTCCTGGCTTGGTTGGAGACTTACCAGGGGAGAGTCTTACTGGTGGCCCCTTGGTGGCCGGCCCATCCTTGGTTTCAGGCGCTGCTTGCTTAGTGTCCGAATCCGGGGCATTTTCCGCGGCTCCGCCTCTTTCAGCAGCTCGAGCTGGTCCCGTACATGGCTGGTTCGGTCTACTCCTTCGCACTTCATGTCTGGTCTTTTTGACACGGGTGTATCACCACTTGTATGGTGATCAGGTGGCTTTGTTGATGGTGTTCCACCTGTAAGCTTCATCCGGTGATGGTATGAAATTTTTCTGGTGTTCTTTTTGCCATTTTCTTTCTCCGTAGGTTGTCTTCTTTTTCTCATCAGGTTGTTTTGTCTTTTCTTGTTTTTTTCAGGATCGTCATTTGCTGCTGCATACCGTTGCCTCTTACCGTGCGGTGCTGCCGGAGCCACTTTAGCTTGCATTCGGGGTGGATGTCACTTCCGCCCCCGTTCCGTAAGTTTTCTCATGCCTTGTTTCACCTCCGGCCTGCTCATGCGACACCTGAGCCGTCCTGGTCCTTGGATCGGGTGCTCTTTTTTTTTTCTCTCTTTTCCCCAGTTTGTGGTGGCTCCTTCGGTTCAAGGTTATTTTTCCAAGGAGCAGTTTCTGTTGGCATTGTTCTCTTGGGGTCGGGTTGGTGAGCTTCATGCTCTCCTCCGGCACAAGGGTTTCTGCTCTTTCGGTCCTGGTGGTTGGTGTGTTTGGTTGCAGCTGTCTCTTTCTTTTCTGCCGGAAAACGAGTCGGCTGCTTTCTTGGGGGCCCCTTGGGTCATTGATGCTTGGTTGGTCAGGCTGAGGGTGGATGTGTTGTGTACGGTTGCGGGTCTTTGCCGTTCTTTGCGCGCCTCGGTTTCTGTGGCTGGGGATGAGCTTTGGGTTGATCTGGTTTCCTTTGTTTCCTGTTCCAGGGCTCGAGTGTCTCAGGTCGTCTGCAGGGTCCCTCTCTCTGGTCGGCGGTTTTCTTTTTGTTTTGATGCTCGGCCTCTGAACTAGAGGTGTGAGTAGCCGGCATGGGGGGGAGTCCAGGGCTCCCTCCTCCCACAGCCCCTACCTAGGGAGGGGAGGGCTGTACGGACAAGCAGCGATGTGGTGGTGTGTAACGTTTGCTTAGTTGCTTCTGTCTTTCGGCTCGGGGGAGTTCTACCTCTCTGTTCGGTCTTTGGTTGCAATTTTTTCTTACCATATGGGGTCTGTTTTGTTATGCCAATCTTTCTGGGTGCTAACTCCGGTTAATGGCAGACATGGAATGCCCCCAAGTACAAGTGGGTTTCCATAGGCCATTGCTCTCTTTGTCTTTCTGAGGGGACCAGGTTCTGGCTCGTGAACTCCAATAGGCTGTAGGCTGAACTCCAATTGACTGATGCCCCAGACTAATATATCACATATCAGTCCGATAGCTGCAGGGAGCCTCCGGGGCTCACCCAGAAAATGGCGTTTCATTACATTCAACGCTGGTTTTTTCTTTCCATACAGCGGGGCAGGGGAAGTGGTGCTGCCTTATTTTCGGGGGTCATCTT
>WNGS01096213.1:58380-68777 GCA_020271785.1 Procambarus virginalis
AAGGGACTATAGGAGTAAGGGACTATCTATCTGGGAGAGTTGCAGTGGAGGAAGAAATTAGAGGAAAAACATCCAAGATATGATGGACCTAGTCATACAGAATGCCAAGAGGCCGAAGAGAGATTTATACAACAGTAAAGGGAAAAAATAAGAAGGAATATAATAACCCAGGGGTTAATAGACAGTGTCAGGAAGCAAAAATGGCCAGCAGGCGGGAGTGGGGAAATACAGAAGACAAAGGACAGAGGACAACAGGATCAGATGCAACAGAGCTAGGAACGATTACATTAACAGACGGACATCGGAAAGGGACTATGAGAACGATATTGCAATCAAAGCGAAAAAACAACCTAAGCTACTACACAGTCATATAAGAAGAAAAATGTCGGTGAACGACCAAGTGACAAGACTAAGGAAGGCAGAGGGACATATACTGAAAGTGACAAGGAAATCTGTGAGGCACTGAATGCCAGTTTCCATGGAGTGTTCACTACCGAGCCCGAGCAGCTCCCATTGTTGGAAGGGGTTACCCTAGATGAAAGACTATCAGATATAGAGGTGACAGTAGAGGAGGTAATGAAACAGTTGACAACTCTAGATGCATCTAAAGCAGTAGGACCAGACAAAGTATCACCGTGGATACTAAAGAAGCAGCGCAGGCCCTCAGCGTGCCTCTGGCAATGATCTTTAATGAGTCACTTATGTCGGGAGAATTGCCCAGTTGCTGGAAGAAGGCAAATGTCGTGCCGATCTTCAAGAAAGGCGATAGGGAGGAGGCACTTAACTATAGACCTGTATCACTGACAAGCATCCCCTGTAAAATACTGGAAAGAATAATTAGGCTACGACTGGTTGCACACCTGGAGAACATTAGGTTGTGAACAAGCATCAACATGGGTTCTGGACAGGGAAATCGTGCCTAACAAACCTTCTGGAATTCTATGATAAAATAACGAGGATAAGACAGGACAGAGATGGTTGGGCAGACTGCATATTTCTGGACTGCCAAAAAGCCTTTGATACAGTACCGCACATGAGACTGCTATTCAAACTCGAGAGGCAGGCGGGGGTAGAGGGAAAGGTCCTAGCATGGATAAGGAACTACCTAACAGGAAGGAGCCAAAGAGTTACGGTAAGGGGCGAGAAGTCGGACTGGCGAACAGTAACAAGTGGAGTACCACAAGGATCGGTGCTGGGACCAATTCTATTTCTTGTATATGTTAACGACAGGTTTACGGGTGTAGAGTCCTACATGTCGATGTTTGCGGATGACGCAAAGTTGATGAGAAGAGTTGTGACAGATGAGGATTGCAGGATCCTCCAAGAGGACCTGAACAGGTTGCAGAGATGGTCAGAGAAATGGCTACTGGAATTCAACACGAGCAAATGTAAAGTTATGGAAATGGGACTAGGAGATAGGAGACCAAAGGGACAGTACACAATGAAGGGGAACAGCCTACCTGTGACGACGCGCGAAAGAGACCTGGGTGTGGACGTAACACCTAATCTATCTCCTGAGGCACATATAAATAGGATAACGACAGCAGCGTACTCTACACTGGCAAAAGTTAGAACATCATTCAGAAACCTAAGTAAGGAGGCATTTAGGGCTCTTTACACTGCCTACGTGAGGCCAGTCTTAGAGTATGCCGCCTCATCATGGAGTCCCCATCTAAAGAAACACATAATGAAACTGGAAAAGGTTCAGAGGTTTGCAACGAGACTCGTCCCAGAGCTACGAGGGATGGGGTATGAGGAGCGCCTGGGGGAACTATGCCTTACGACACTAGAAAGAAGAAGGGAGAGGGGGGACATGATAGGAACGTATAAAATACTCAGAGGGATTGACAGAGTGGACATAGACGAAATGTTCACACGGAATAGTAACAGAACGAGGGGACATGGATGGAAGTTAGAAACTCAGATGAGTCACAGAGATGTTAGGAAGTTTTCTTTTAGCGTGAGAGTAGTGGGAAAATGGAATGCACTTAAGGAACAGGTTGTGGAAGCCAATACTATTCATAATTTTAAAACCAGGTATGATAGGGAAATGGGATAGGAGTCATTGCTGTAAACAACTGATGCTCGAAAGGCGGGATCCAAGAGTCAATGCTCGATCCTGCAGACACATATAGGTGAGTACACACACACACACGTACACACACACACACACACACACGTACACACACACACACACACACACACACACACACCTACACACACACACACAAACATACACACACTAATGCACCTATTCACCTTGTAGTAAATAGGAACCTGGAAGTTAGAAAGCTGCTACAGTCTGAATCCTGGGGCTGTGTGTGTGTATTAGATAAAAATATATGTTGTTTAGATATGATGGAGGAAAAGAGGCTGAGAGTCGGTATATTAGACAATCGACGCTTAGAAACGCGGGGTCCAAGAGTTACCAGCTAAATCCTGCAAATAATAAATCAAAATATTTAATACCCACACATGCATATTTTACATGAATCTGCCCGAGAGCAACCATCTTTGATGGCCTCGATGGGGCAGGAAGTCGGCGGTTGATCAAAGGCCTCCCCCATACTCAACATACCTGAGGATTTTTCCGGCTTAATTTTAATCGGAAGTAATGTCTTGGCATTTACGGCTTCAGCGGGTGGGTGGGCCCATGGGGTTTATTGCACTATAAGCGAAAAACAATCGTCTGTTCTCTATTTTATATTGCCACTTGTTGAGCTTGAAGCTGTGGCTTCAAGCTCAACAAGCTTATTGGATTAATATCTTTCAATATTTCCAGTATTTTTAAAAGTATCGCTTAAATACCGAAGATACTGTTATTGGACATCGCTTAATTGACAATGTCTCAACAATGCAGGCTGAAGATGTGCGTGGCTCCTGCTCCTGTCTCCCCCTGTCTCCTCCCGCCCTTCATACATCTCTCTTTTCCTTTCCTCTCCAAACATCCTGTCGCTTTCTCTCTGAAAATTATATAACGAAGTACTGAAGCTGGTGAAAAGGGCTACTTGCAAAACAAATATTGGGGTCCACTACCCCTCACAGGATGGGTATGGGGTCCACTACCACCCACAAGATGGGTATGGGCCCACTACCACCCACAAGATGGGCATGGGGTCCACTACCACCCACTAGATGGATATGGGGTCCACTACCACCCACAAGATGGATATGGGGTCCACTACCACCAACAAGATGGGTATGGGGTCCACTACCACCCACATGATGGGTAAGGGGTCCACTACCACCCACAAGATGGATATGGGGTCCACTACCACCCACAAGATGCGTATGGGGTCCACTACCACCCACAAGATGGATATGGGGTCCACTACCACCCACAAGATGAGTATGGGGTCCACTACCACCCACAAGATGGGTATGGGGTCCACTACCACCCACAAGATGGATATGGGGTCCACTACCACCCACAAGATGGGTAATGGGTCCACTACCACCCACAAGATGGGTATGGGGTCCACTACCACCCACAAAATGGGTAATGGGTCCACTACCACCCACAAGATGGGTATGGGGTCCACTACCACCCACAAGATGGGTAAGGGGTCCACTACCACCCACAAGATGGGTATGGGGTAGATTACCACCCACAAGATGGGTAAGGGGTCCACCACCACCCACAAGATGGGTAAGGGGTCCACTACCACCCACAAGATGGGTATGGGGTCCACTACCACCCACAAGATGGGTATGGGGTCCACTACCACCCACAAGATGGGTATGGGGTCCACTACCACCCACAAGATAGGTATGGGGTCCACTACCACCCACAAGATGGGTATGGGGTCCACTACCACCCACAAGATGGGTAAGGGGTCCACTACCACCCACAAGATGGGTAAGGGGTCCACTACCACAAACCAGATGGGTATGGGGTCCACTACCACCCACAAGATGGGTAAGGGGTCCACTACCACCCACAAGATGGGTATGGGGTCCACTGCCACCCACAAGATGGGTATGGGGTCCACTACCACCCACAAGATGGGTAGGGGTCCACTACCACCCACAAGATGGGTATGGGGTCCACTACCACCCACAAGATGGGTATGGGGTCCACTACCACCCACAAGATGGGTATGGGGTCCACTACCACCCACAAGATGGGTAAGGGGTCCACTACCACCCACAAGATGGGTAAGGGGTCCACTACCACCCACAAGATGGGTATGGGGTCCATTACCACCCACAAGATGGGTATGGGGTCCACTACCACCCACAAGATGGGTATGAGGTCCACTACCACCCACAAGATGGGTATGGGGTCCACTACCACCCACAAGATAGGTATGGGGTCCACTACCACCCACAAGATGGGTATGGGGTCCACTACCACCCACAAGATGGGTATGGGGTCCACTACCACCCACAAGATGGGTATGGGGTCCACTACCACCCACAGGATGGGTAAGGGGTCCACTACCACCCACAAGATGGGTAAGGGGTCCACTACCACCCACAAGATGGGTATGGGGTCCACTACCACCCACAGGATGGGTGTATATAATATGGGAGTAAATAATAAATGAGATAAATTATAAAGTCTTCCTATTTTCCTGAAAACTTCTCTTCTCTTCTCCTTTCCCTTCACCCATTAAAATATCTATATTATGATAGGTTAGTTTAGTTCATTTATTATGCACCCTATTCTCATTTGTTCCACGCTCTCTCCTCCCTCACACTACCTACGCTACTTTTTCACCCTTATCCCTCCCTCTCCATCAGGTGTTTCTCTAAACTACAACAACTAGTCAATTAGCACCCTTGTGTTTGGTATACAGGTTTGTGCGTATCTTTTTCTTGAGTGACCTAACCCGCGCCCCAGCTTGTTAAAAGTTTTTAACTTACTGTATTTTAATTTTCTCTTCCCCCACCCTTTCTCTTCCTTTTCCTTACAATTATCTCAATATACATATATATATATATATATATATATATATATATATATATATATATATATATATATATATATATATATATATATATATATATATATATATATATATATATTTATTTTTTTTTTTTTTTTTTTTAAAGTTTGTGAGGGTACCACCTCTGGTGCCAATGTGGGGACCCATAGCCTCGGAGAAGAAAATAAAACGTATTCAGAGGAGACCTTGTGGTTTCTCACTGAACACTAATATTTTCTTCTCCTACCACCCCCATTCTTTTGTATGTACACATATATATTTGCTTTATTTGAACTGTGTTACAAAAAAGGAGTTACATATAGGTTACAAAGATGGTTATCATAGGTTGTCGAGTTCCTCCAGCTCCTCAGATGGCGGGCAGGAACCCTGGATGCAGTGCGCATTTCCCCTCTGTATCGCCACGCTGAGGCGCTGGAAAAGAAAGCTGGCAGCTCTAGGGTCCCTTGTTGTTTCAATGAGCCTAGAACCCAGTTCCTTCAAAAAACTGGTAGCACTTTTACCCCAGGCGCCGAGTGTCTCAGAAGCAATGGGGACAAAATTGTAGTGGTGATCAAGTTCTCTATACTTACGGGATTTGGCTGCTTCCCTGTGGGTGGCAGCGCCACCTGGTTGTGCAACACTGAGGTCAATGTAGGTGTTAGCCAGGGTTGATACGCACGTGTAGTCCCATACCAACTGCTTGCCATTCTTCCAGGGGTTCACTGTGATACCATCCGGGCGACCAATAAGAGCATCAGAGTTACGGGGCGTTAGGTAACGAGGCTCTCTCTCGGCTGGGCATCCAGCTGTGGTGAGGCTCCTCTTGATGATGTCGTTAACTTCACTGTGCCTCGAGTGCCATCCTCCCGTGCTTTGGCAGAGTAGGCCATGGTGGCCGTACCTGTCAGCCACCACCTCGCCGCAAATACACCTATATCTGGTGTGGATTGGGGCAGCAAGGCGGAGGGCCACAGCAATTCGGAGGGCGTGTGGTGTGAGACGCGTGCCAGTTGCCGACATTGGGGTTGCTAACAGGAAATCCCCTGCATGAGGGGCTGCTACTGCTGTGAGGCGAGCAATGTCGTGCTGTGTTGATGCAGCACCCAGGCACTCTGCAGCAACTTTGTCTACAATGGGGCCATCCCAGCTGGATTGCCTGTGGGCTTTTGGGGATGGTGGTTGAGGTGATGGGCCTGCACGAGAGGCCCACTCTGTGGCACAGCGTGTAAAATTGGGATCATGTACACCTGCCAGCTGATGTAAGTGGGCAGGTAGAATTTCCTTCACAAGGTCGTCGGATGCTGATAAGGAGGACAGGAAGGCTGGAACAGCGATTTGCGTTGCTGTTCGAACTCCGAGGCCCCCAAGTCTTACGGGAAGAGAGGCTTGTTTCCACTGCAGGTCATCAAGAGAGAGGTTAAGGGCTTTTTCTAGCATTGATTTCAGTAACCGGTCATACTCACTTAGTTTTTGGCTACTGTAAGATGGTGAACACCTCAGAAAGTAGGTTAACCTGGGGAGGGACAGACATCTGGTGATGAGGTAGAGTGCATCATGAGCATCAATATCCTCAATCCTCCCATCCATCCTCTTAAGGTCGGCGATTTTCTTATCAAGGACCTCATCGATGGCTTTCAACCCCAGGGGAGCTCCTAGGAGTGTGCTGTCTTCAGGTTTAGTTTTATGGATGTTTGGCAGAAGACCCTCTATTCTCTCTACGATGCCCTGGTTGGAACATATTATTTCACATTTAGAAGGGTTCAGGGTGAGGCCTAAAACTGCACCTTGCTCCTGGATTTTTCTGATGTCCTCCAGGAGGGAGTCTTGGGAACCAGCTAGGGTACCATCATCCAAGAACCAGATGTTAAGCTCGCTGGACAGGACCTCTGTGACTTGTTTGATGACTAAGCAGAAAAGGAGAGGAGCAAGGGGGTCACCCTGTTGGACGCCTTCCCGCGAGTCAATTTCATGTTCGCCAAAAAGTAGCTTAAGATCCATACTGTAGCATGAATGTACGAAAGGGTAGAGGGAAGGGAAATGACTATGAACCGCACGGAGTACAGCATCCCTCCGCACCAAATTGAAGGCATTTTTGAAATCTAGCTTGATAAATCTAGCTATATATATATATATATATATATATATATATATATATATATATATATATATATATATATATATATATATATATATATATATATATATATATATATATATATATATATATATGTGTGTGTATATATATATATATATATATATATATATATATATATATATATATATATATATATATATATATATATATATATATATATATATATATATATATATATATATATATATATATATATATATATATATATATATATATATATATATATATATATATATATATATATATATATATATATATAGAGAGGAGACACAGGTGGCAGCTGAGTGCTCAAATGAGTCACAGAGATATTAGAGAGAACTTTTTCAGTGTCAGAGTAAAGTAAATGGAATGTACTAGGAAGTGATGTGGTGGAGGCTGACTCCATATACAGTTTCAAATGTAAATATGATACAACTCGAGAAGCTCAGGAATCTGTACACCAGAAGATTGACGGTTCAGAGGCGGGGCCAAGGAGCCAAAGCTCAACACCCGCAAGCACAACTAGGTGAGTACTTACCCATAAATTTAACACGTATACAAAGTATAGTAATTGCACAAATATCACAAATTTCATATTCACTTTCACGAATCAAAAGATACTTTCACAAAAATTACACAATTTCATAAACATTACTTTCACAAAATTTTTTGTCACAAAAAATTAACATTAACACTTGCACATGAACATATATTTTTCAGATAACATATACAGAACTTACACGAATACACAATTTGCACAAAATACAATAGCATAAGTTCCTCTTCAGCAATTAAAACTCAACTTGTTTAAATATATTATTAGCACAAATACACTATTTACATAAATTCAATATTTACTCAACTTCCACTAACAGAATTAATACTCAACCTGCATAAATACATTCACAGACAACTACCTCAAATACACAATTAGCCCAATACAATTACAAAACATGCCCAATTAATACATGACTTGTACAAATTCAAGCAATACATAACTAGCACAATAACTTAATTCATTCAGTATACAATTATAAAATATTTACAATTAATACACAACTTGTATAATTAATACACATCTTTTACAATTAATACACATCTTACACAATTAATACACATCTTTCACAATTAACATACAACTTGCACAATAATTTCACAAATTGTACAATTACAATCAATGCATAACTGGCACAAATACTCAATTGGCACATATACGATTGCAAAACATGCTCAATTAATAAACAACTTTCACAATTAATACACATATTGCCCAATTATTACACAACGTGCACAATTACAATCAATAAACAACTAGCACAAATACACAATTTGCAGAATTAATATATAACTTGTACAATTAATATACAACTTTCACTAATGCAAACACACTAAACATTTTCAAAAAATACAATGAATAACACAATTTTACAGACTTTTGTTGAAATTTGTACAATATCATATATAATATGGCAAGTTTAACCAAAAATGGCCCCATAAATCAAATACAATTTCGCATATATGTATCCTATATCTGCAATGACTGTGCGGTATTCAAAACTAATAATCCTCATAAACACATATATTTCAACAAATATTTCTACAAAATAATTTAAGCTTAACTGTTCTGTCACCCCGTATTTCCCAATGTATGTCCATAGTTAGAATATATTTTAAATACATATCACCTTGTTACATCCTCTCCAATCATGTCGTCTATATTTATTTAGGTAAACCGTTCTAGAGTCTTGTTGGATATAACTTTATTTATGATAGGTTAGGAAAAGTTGGGTTAGGTATGTATGTATGGACAGGCTGGGTTAGGTTAGGACAGGTTCGGTTAGATTAGGACTGGTTGGGTTAGGGGTAGGACAGGTTCGGTTAGGTTAGGTCAGGTGGGGTAGGGTAAAGTCAGTAAATCTATGTTCATTTAAGCAAATTCACTGTATTCTAGAAAAATGCATCTTAACAGAATCTAAATATAACTAAATCTCGCAAAAATTACTCTAGTACTACCGACGTTTTATAACATTCAACCTAACAAAAAGCTAAACCTACTAAACATAAGCACCCACATCCTCACATACAACTATATGAGGCATCTTTCCATCCATTACAATAACTAGCTATAACTCAAACACAAATAGGGTAATTTGCTCTATTTTCTGAACAAGCTAGTTTGTTACCGCTAATATATAAGCTAAATTTAACCAAATTTATCCCAATTTGAGTAAATTCCTCTAAATATACCCAAATTTTAACAAAACAAGCTGAATTTAGACTAAATGTAACTAGTCATAGCACAACCAAAACCTAAATTTACCTGTTAGGTCTGTTAACATCTTTTACCAACATTCAGTCTTTGCATAACATTCCCCATTCTCAATACCATTTCAATGTTGTTACCGTCGAGCTATTCGCAGTATCCAAATGTGTTTTTTTGACATCATTCCAAACAAGCCCATCAAAAACCAACCTAGTCCAACCCAATCTTACCTAACACAACCAACTCAACCTAACCAAACCCACCCTACCCCAACCCGACCTAACCTAACTTAACCAAACCTAACCCAACCAAACTCAACCCAACCTAACCTAACCCATCCTGACCCAACCTAACCTAACCCATCCTGACCCAACCTAACCTAACCCATCCTGACCCTACCACACCCAATCTAACATAACCTAATAAACCTAACCCAATCCACCTAACACAACCAAAGCTAAACTGAACCAAATTCATCCCAATTTAAGTGAATTTCACTAAATGTACCTTAATTATATCAAACCAAAGGGGACTGGTCAAGTCGTCGACTGCAGTTTCGGATAACAACTTCGTTCACTGAGAATTTTATACATTCATACCCTTTCGTTCGTACATGCGCTGGTTTGTGTTCGCTGCTGTTCTCGTCTGAATAAATACGTGGCACTTGATCATATAATTCTCTAATTACAGCAGATTTAGTATTTATGTAAGAATCTACCTCAGCGTCATAGTAAAATTTTACTCATAAATATATCTTACCCTGTTATTTTTTACATTTTAAATTTAATTGTAATTTGATAGTGGCTTTACAAGATTGCAAATATGCTATGTAAGAATTCTTGTATAATTAGCGCTTCCTTTAACAGTGCTTAGCGCACTGTTTGTATTACTGTGTTTGTTAACAAATCGAACTCTTATCAGAGAAGGAAGGGAAGAGAACTATCAGGGGGAAGCGCCAAGCCATTAAGACTATATAGCACGTGGAAGGGGTCAGGTTAAGGGGGAGGTTTCTAATATTAGAAAACAACAAGGTGGAAACCATACCCCTTACAATTGAAATCTATTTTTT
>WNGS01096213.1:88729-100983 GCA_020271785.1 Procambarus virginalis
CAACAAATAAGAGAACAGATAGTGTGAAGCGCCCCGGGTCGCCCTTCTTCCCCCCATCCCTCATCCAGCAATCACAAAACATTTTCCCTAATGCTTTCAATTGGTCGGAAAAGTGTCAAACTGTAACTATTTATATAGAGTAATGTTTTTAACGTTCTATATACACGAATTTCACTCAACGAAACTTTATACCTTTTAGCAAACATACAAATAGCGTTCTAATGATGTTTAAGGCATGTATTTTATAATAGGTATAATTATATTGGAGTATATGTATTTGTATTTGTGTTTGTGTGTTTGTTTATTATACTTACCTATTTGTGCTTGCAGGGGTTGAGCTTTGGCTCTTTGGTCCCGCCTCTCAACTGTCAATCAACTGGTGTACAGATTCCTGAGCCTACAGGGCTCTATCATATCTACGTTTAAAACTGTCTATGGAATCAGCCTCCATAACATCTCTGCCTAATGCATTCCACCTGTTAACTACTCTGACACTGAAAAAGTTCTTGCTAACGTCCCTGTGGCTCATTTGGGTACTCAGTTTCCACCTGTGTCCCCTTGTTTGCGTACTGCCAGTGTTGAATACTTTATCCTTGTCTACCCTGTCAATTTCCCTGAGGATTTTGTAGTTAGTGATCATGTCTCCCCATACTCTTCTGTCCTCCATGGTCGTATGGTTCATTTCCCGTAGCCTTTCCTCGTACTTCATGCCTCTTAGGTCTGGGACTAGTATAGTGGCATACCTTTGGACTTTTTCCAGCTTCGTCTTGTGCTTGACAAGGTACGGGCTCCATGCTCGGGCCGCATACTCCAGGATTGGTCTTACATATGTGTTGTACAAGATTCTGAATGATTCCTTACACAGGTTCCTGAACGCTGTTCTGATGTTAGCCAGCCTCGCATATGCCGCAGACGTTATTTTTTTTATGTGGGCTTCAGGAAACAGGTTTGGTGTGATATCAACTCCTCGATTTCTCTCTGTCCAATTCATTAAGTACTTCATCTCCTATTTTGTATCCTATTTCTGGCCTCCTGTTTCCACTGCTTAGTTTCATTACTTTGCATTTACTCGGGTTGAACTTCAACAGCCATTTGTTGGACTATTCACTCAGTCTGTCTAGGTCATCTTGTAGCTTCCTACTATCATCCTCTGTTTCAATCCTCCTCATAATTTTTGCATCATAAGCAAACATTGAGAGAAACGATTCTATACCCTCTGGGAGATCATTTACATATATCAGAAACAGTATAGTTCCAAGGACTGACCCCTGCGGGACTCCACTTGTAACTTCTCGCCAATCTGAGACCTCACCCCTCACACTGACTCGTTGTCTCCTGTTGCTTAGATACTCATTTATCCAATGGATGAATGTGTGAAATTTATCGAATGTGTATGTGTGTGTGTATTCACCTAGTTGTATTCACCTAGTTGTGTTTGCTTTCCTCTTTCAGCCCGCCTCTCAACTGTCAATCAACTGTTTGCTAACTACCTTTTTTTCCACACCACACACACACACACCAGGAAGTAGCCCGTAACAGCTGACTAACTCCCAGGTACCTATTTACTGCTAGGTATCAGGGGCATTCAGGGTGAAAGAAACTGTGCCCATGTGTTTCTGCCTCGTGCGGGATTCGAACCCGCGCCACAGAATTACGAGTCCTGCGCACTATCCACCAGGCTACGAGGCCCCTGTGTGTGTATGTGTGTGTGTTTGTGTGTGTGTGTGTGTGTGTGTGTGTGTGTGAATTGCTTACATAAATTTCACAAATACACATGAGTGGGTTTTCATCCTATGTTATACCTTTGAGAAGACATTACCATTGCCGGTTATGATTAGTGTTATAATACTTACCACTTCACCACCTCCATTACGATTGTAACTTATCATACTCTGTACATTGTTCCAACAACCAATGCCTGTGAACAAAATTTTTTATTATATTTTTGAGGTAGACAGTGAGTGGAATAATACATAATTTATCATTTATATTATTTGAATTTGTGTGTTATTATTAAAGTTATATATAGCTTATGATTCAATAATTACGGCAGTTGAAAGTTGAGATAATCATCCTATATTGTTCCAATCCCGGCATCTTTCTAGCATTACCGCAGACTCCATAAATACTCTGACAGCCCTGCTTGGCACCTTCATTTTCCCTTGTCATTGCTTCTTAAAGAAATTTCATACTCTGTTCACATCTCTCAATTCTAATGGGATGTTGCCCTTAAACGCTTAAATTATGGAGGAAGTCTATGGCATCTGCTAGAGCTGCCAGAAAACAAACAACTCTGTAATTCGTAATAACTATATGTACTTTTAAATATATGAGAATTTATTTTTAGTCAATTTCGTAAGAAAATTTTTACAATTGTTTTATCTTCATGTATGTTGAAGCCTAGTGTTGCTTCTCTCTACTGTTTCTCTCTCTGTTGTCCATGAGCTGTGTTTCTCACCTACATGTTTGTCAAGAAGCTTTTGTTGCTCCTTCAATTCCTCAATTTGTGTTGTTCCTCGTCAAGTATTAGAACATATCCAATCAAATTAGATAAATATATCTAACCTTATTTTCTAAACATTCAACGATCCAATGTCTATTTACGTTACCCATCAATTTGTTCCATAAATCAATTTCTCAGCTTCCTAACCAGTATTTATTTGTGTTCTGATTAGTGTTCATATAATTTTATCCTAATTTATATCTCTTTGCTGAAACATTTCATCCATTTTTATACTTCAATCATCTCTCTCTTCTTACTGTTCATCTCACTATAAAATGTAAAAAATACATTAAATTACATTTTATAAGGAAGGTTTCAAATTAAAGGTCTTAGTTTTGTCATCCTTCATGTGGGTTGAAGTTACTTTATGTCCGTTCAAAAGTATGGAGAGCAAAACTGAACATCATTATCTAAATGAGGCGTAACAAGGGGGAAGACAGATCTGAAGACTTATACATAATGTCTAATTCCTAACTCTTCTAGATATAATTTCCAGTATCCTATTTCCTTTAATTTGTATGTTTATTCACTTATGCATATCTATCTGCTTTTTGCTGCTCTTTAAGCATATTAATGTTACTGGTTACTCCTCTCCAGGCATGTATCTCGTCTCCATAAATTCCCATGAACTTTGTAGATCCGATCAAGGAATGTCTATGAGCTGTTGCTGTTCCTGTCCATGGATATGCAAGAGCAGCCTTGCTCCAAAACGCCGCGCACAGAATGCACTATTTTTTTTAAAGAGTGCCGAGCGCGCGAAAGTGTTAAGTATGCAAACGGGACATGTTGCTCATTTATGTCCAAGTGCTGTGTTTCTCCTCTCTGTGTATTTCCAAAAGCTGCGCTGCTTTTCACAATGGATATCCGAGAGTTTTGTTGCTCCTCTCTGTGTGTATCAAGGGCTGGTTGTGCCCTTTGCAAGGAATAAAAGGGCTGTATAGTTGCTCTTCACGTACCTACGTCCTGAGGCTCAGTCGTTCATCTGTGTTTCTCTCCACGTAAACCTCAGAAAAAACATCCTCTTGCATACACTCCTGTTTATATTTTAATCCTAGAGTAAAGAGCTTCGATTTGTACCATTTTTGTATTTTGCAGCTATTATGAGGTGCATCTTGACACCTCGCTCCATCAATTCAAGAAGAGCTTGATGGATAATGATCATATTTTGTTATAAGTTCTTTCATCTAATGATCTATTTCTGTCAGAAATTTGTATGTGTTTCAGTCAATTTATATAAAGGTGAAAACAAAATTAATTTTTATAAGACAAAAGGTTTCACAAAGTAATGCAGTTTTAAGTAACATTTTATATGTCATTTATGTCAAATCTGTTTGAGTGATTAAATTCACTTGGTAAATTACGAAGAGCAATGCTACAACCGTATTTAACATTTGAAGACAATGCACTGTCCAAAACGTGTGAAAACAAAAATTTATTTTCTTTAGTAATAGCTCCAAACAAAACTACAAAACCAGCTATTAAAAAAAATTAACTTTAAAATAAATAATGAGGAAAATAAGACTTACAACACGGTAGTAGTTTTGGAAGTTTTCATCGTGAAGGAAGAATAGGTCACAGTCCCTTACACCATACAGGAAACACCGTGGAGAAGTTAGTGGAGTAGTTGGAGGCTAGGCTGCTGGAGGAGTTAGTTGAGGATGGCATAGCGGCAAGTTTCCTGATAATGTGTCCTCGAGCATCCCCCGTTGTGGTCACGTCTGTCAGTTAAAACAAACGGAAAATCATTTAAAATTATCTTGTTTAAAGGGTTGTATGGTCACCAAAAAAGATAGTTTTCATAATAACTGTGTAGTAAAGTAACACTGGCACATTAGGAAAACTTTGCTGTTTGTCATCTGAGGGTCAGTGGCATAATAAACTAATAATCACCTTAGGCCCGGGTCTAGTATCACAAGTCAGGGTGTCAATATGATGCTTGTCACTAAAGTCTGGGTCTAGTATCACAACCCCAGGGAGTTAATATGATGCTTGTCACTAAAGTCTGGGTCTAGTATCACAACCCCAGGGTGTTAATATGATGCTTGTCACTAAGGTCTGGGTCTAGTATCACAACCCCAGGGTGTTAATATGATGCTTGTCACTAAGGTCTGGGTCTAGTATCACAACCCCAGGATGTTAATATGATGCTTGTCACTAAGGTCTGGGTCTAGTATCACAACCCCAGGGTGTTAATATGATGCTTGTCACTAAGGTCTGGGTCTAGTATCACAACCCCAGGGTGTTAATATGATGCTTGTCACTAAGGTCTGGGTCTAGTATCACAACCCCAGGATGTTAATATGATGCTTGTCACTAAGGTCTGGGTCTAGTATCACAACCCCAGGGTGTTAATATGATGCTTGTCACTAAGGTCTGGGTCTAGTATCACAACCCCAGGGTGTTAATATGATGCTTGTCACTAAGGTCTGGGTCTAGTATCACAACCCCAGGGTGTTAATATGATGCTTGTCACTAAGGTCTGGGTCTAGTATCACAACCCCAGGGTGTTAATATGATGCTTGTCACTAAGGTCTGGGTCTAGTATCACAACCCCAGGGTGTTAATATGATGCTTGTCACTAAGGTCTGGGTCTAGTATCACAAGTCAGGGTGTTAATATGATGCTTGTCACTAAGGTCTGGGTCTAGTATCACAACCCCAGGGAGTTAATATGATGCTTGTCACTAAGGTCTGGATCTAGTATCACAACCCCAGGGTGTTAATATGTTATTTGTCACTAAGGTCTGGGTCTATTATCAGTAGGGAAATTTACGACTAGAGCCACGCGTGTGAACACCAGGCCACCAGGGTGACCGGGCCGACCCATAATCAACACTTACATGGTTATGCCATGTAAGTGTTGAAAGCTCTGGACGACTCATTGCTTGGGTCGATCTCAGCATCAGAAGGTTGCACCATGGGGGGCTGATCCGGTCCTGGTAATGACCTGGCCACCTTTCATCTCCACTGATTTTACGGAGGTTGCTGGTTCTCGAACCCTCTTTTTATGAGAACAATGAGTTCAACCCTAATCCTCCTATGCTCATCAACCACCACCCCTTAACCAGTCACCCTGAAGCGTCGGGCGAGGCTAGCTCAAGCATCTTGGACAAACAGATAAACAGATTTGCTCCAGTCTCTCTTAAAAATATAGATATATTGTTTTCTCTGTTGATTTTAATTATACAAGTTATTTAGTAATTAGTTAAGGCTAATTGAATTGAACTTCACTAGCAAGAAACTTTTTTTTTATATCTTCATTTGTAGTTAACACTCAGTGTAGTATATTTGCCTCCCAAAGTTGTAGTTAACACTCAGTGTAGTATATTTACCTTCCAAACAGTAGAACAAAAATTTACTCTAGTCATTAAAAAATATTTGTACATTTCTATTATTTCATAATATAATGTGTCTAAATATCAAGTGATTATCCAGGCTAGTAAATAGTGTGTACAATTGCTTCAATAAGAACATTTTTACAATTATAAAAAAGTAAGATCAAGCTCTTTTAAGAAGTGAGGAACAATTAACAGTTCATCAAAATGCGTTAATACTGATAATTTGTACAAATACGTCGTATCATTTATTAAAACAATTTGATAACAAAATTTATATCAACATGTTCAGTGTAAATCATCACATGCATCATATTTAAAAAAGCCTTGTGAGAGAATTGATCTGCTATGTCAAGGCAATTAGAATAGAATATGTACTAACCTCCTCCAGGGTACCAGTGATCAGCCAGGTTGTTTGTCATGAACCATGTCTGGGCGTTGTCCACTGCTGACTCCATCATAACGTGGGTGATGTTAAGAGGGAACGGGTCGTTCTAACCCAGCATCGCCTCCTGCCCCTGGGGTCCAGCTCTACGCAATCACCATCACAGCCAACACATGCAATAGTTCATAGTACAACAGTTAACCAGCGACTGTACCAACTTCATTTTAAGTGCCATATTGTGAGATCAGTGAAAAACATCATCTAAAGAAATTATCATATATGGTAAGAACATGGTGACGTTAACGTGGTGAAGTGATGTGGGAAATTCCCACATCATATATACAACCTCTAATCCCAGCAAACACAAAACGTTGTGGAAACCTTCATCAAAGTTTCAACATGGTTGTGGGGAGAGATAAGTTTCATGTGTGGTTCAACAAGCACATGAGCAACCTTTAACCCAACAATGGTTAAAGTATTTCTTTATGTAATACAGCAAATGCTGCCTTTTCTTAAACAATTTTCACATTTATTTATTTAAAAAATATTTTGTTCATGTTTAAATATTAAATTTATGTACATTATACATATAAAGTGTGAATGCTGTGTCTTAGTTGTATGATAGGTGTGCGAAACATTTATTTTTTATTATGATCTTGCTAAAATTTGTTTTATAACCCTGTTTGCTAAATGATGTATTCAGTAATACTGTTTTAATGTTTAAATTATAATTGGTTACTTTATGCATAATACATCAACATAAATGGAATATGCTGATGCATATTTATTTAATTTATATGAATTTATATAGAATTTATATTTACGTTAATTTATATATTTCGATAGCAATTGGTATGATGTTAATTGGACTGTATTTCTGCAATAATCTCACAAATCGATCCTTACACATTAGGGGGGGGGTTTATATTGAATTTATATATATGCAGCCAATCAAACTACAGTATTAAACTCCATATATTAGTATACATTGAGGAGGTTCCTTATCTTATTGAACAGCAGGTTTAAGTTCACCAGTTATAACTAGGATGTAGACACCAAATTATCCTCGTTTGAGGCTACGGCTACCGTCACACAGTAACTGATGTATCAAGTCTTGCTTCCTCTTCTTATCCTGTCAAAGGGCGCTAACTGTAAAGCCAGAATCCTAATATATGACAGTTGTATCAGAGAAAACACTGTATATTAGATAATAAGGACCAAGGCTTAATTACCTTTTATTAAGAGGCTGTTCGCATTCTAACCGGTTCGCCCAATATCTACCTAACATTTAACTGGCCAGAAATGCTTAGATAAACGGGTTTCGGTAGAACACCTCCCTTGTTTATTGTTGAAATTGAGCCGAATTTGCTCTCTGCGCCTCTGGTCTTAACAACAATAGCTGACCACTTTCTCCTACTGACACTCCTGGCCTACTTTGTCCAGATATCAGTAACTGATAGAAGGGTCACATTTACTCTATTTTGATACTGATAATTAAGTTAATTAAAATGAGATGTTTTTATGATGTATAAAGTCCAAAGACTAATGTATTTAAGAATAATTCCCAACAGAATAGCTGGTGAATTTATAATAGTATGTAGCAATGATATCCCATTTTCTATTGACAGAAAACTCCACTACAAGCTACATTTTCTATAGGTTAACTTATGTATACAACACAGCAGCAATATTATCTGCACATTGCATGTAATATTATTAAATGGTGTCGGGTTCTCCGACAAATCTACCATTTTTTTCGAATGAAAAATTAGAGTGCCTCAAAATACCTCTTTATCACATGCATCTGTATTATAGTAGATTTTATATTAAATATCACTGAAGTACAAATAGATGAGTACAACTAGGTAAGTACAACTATATGAGTGAAACTAGAAGAGTATATGTAGTTAGATGAGTACCCCTTGGTGAACACTGCTAGATGAATACAAGTAGGTGAGTACAACTACATGAGAACAACTAGGAGAGTACATGTAGGTGAGTACAACTTGGTGAACACTGCTAGATGAATACAAGTAGGTGAGTACAACTACATGAGAACAATTAGGAGAGTACATGTATTGAGTTCAATTTGGTGAGCACTGTTAAGTGAATACAAGTAGGTTGTTGTTGTTGTTCAAGATTCGCTACCTGGAACAAGAAGTTCCAAGTAGCACGGGCTATGTACAAGTAGGTGAGTAACCTACTCACTTATAACACGAGATCACCTAGTGTACTGTTCAATGCCAGTTTAACAGACACAATAGTCCCCACTAGCATGGTGTACAATACCAGTACAACAGACAATAGTCCCCACTAGCATGGTGTACAATACCAGTACAACAGACACAATAGTCCCCACTAGCATGGTGTACAATACCAGTACAACAGACACAATAGTCCCCACTAGCATGGTGTACAATACCAGTACACCAGACCCAATAGTCCCCACTAGCATGGTGTACAATACCAGTACACCAGACACAATAGTCCCCACTAGCATGGTGTACAATACCAGTACAACAGACACAATAGTCCCCACTAGCATGGTGTACAATACCAGTACACCAGACACAATAGTCCCCACTAGCATGGTGTACAATACCAGTACACCAGACACAATAGTCCCCACTAGCATGGTGTACAATAACAGTACAACAGACACAATAGTCCCCACTAGCATGGTGTACAATAACAGTACACCAGACACAAGAGTCCCCACTAGCATGGTGTACAATGCCAGTACACCAGACACAATAGTCCCCACTAGCATGGTGTACAATACCAGTACAACAGACACAATAGTCCCCACTAGCATGGTGTACAATACCAGTACAACAGACACAATAGTCCCCACTAGCATGGTGTACAATACCAGTACACCAGACCCAATAGTCCCCACTAGCATGGTGTACAATACCAGTACACCAGACAATAGTCCCCACTAGCATGGTGTACAATACCAGTACAACAGACACAATAGTCCCCACTAGCATGGTGTACAATACCAGTACACCAGACACAATAGTCCCCACTAGCATGGTGTACAATACCATACACCAGACACAATAGTCCCCACTAGCATGGTGTACAATACCAGTACAACAGACACAATAGTCCCCACTAGCATGGTGTACAATACCAGTACACCAGACACAATAGTCCCCACTAGCGTGGTGTACAATACCAGTACAACAGACACAATAGTCCCCACTGGCATGGTGTACAATACCAGTACACCAGACACTAGATACTAGTTTGATTGGCTGCATATATATAAATTCAATATAAACCCCCCCCTAATGTGTAAGGATCGATTTGTGAGATTATTGCAGAAATACAGTCCATTAACATCATACCAATTGCTATCGAAATATATAAATTAACGTAAATATAAATTCTATATAAATTCATATAAATTAAATAAATATGCATCAGCATATTCCATTTATGTTGATGTATTATGCATAAAGTAACCAATTATAATTTAAACATTAAAACAGTATTACTGAATACATCATTTAGCAAACAGGGTTATAAAACAAATTTTAGCAAGATCATAATAAAAAATAAATGTTTCGCACACCTATCATACAACTAAGACACAGCATTCACAATTTATATGTATAATGTACATAAATTTAATATTTAAACATGAACAAAATATTTTTTAAATAAATAAATGTGAAAATTGTTTAAGAAAAGGCAGCATTTGCTGTATTACATAAGAAATACTTTAACCATTGTTGGGTTAAAGGTTGCTCATGTGCTTGTTGAACCACACATGAAACTTATCTCTCCCCACAACCATGTTGAAACTTTGATGAAGGTTTCCAAAACGTTTTGTGTTTGCTGGATTAGAGGTTGTATATATGATGTGGGAATTTCCCACATCACTTCACCACGTTAACGTCACCATGTTCTTACCATATATGATAATTTCTTTAGATGATGTTTTTCACTGATCTCACAATATGGCACTTAAAATGAAGTTGGTACAGTCGCTGGTTAACTGTTGTACTATGAACTATTGCATGTGTTGGCTGTGATGGTGATTGCGTAGAGCTGGACCCCAGGGGCAGGAGGCGATGCTGGGTTAGAACGACCCGTTCCCTCTTAACATCACCCACGTTATGATGGAGTCAGCAGTGGACAACGCCCAGACATGGTTCATGACAAACAACCTGCTGATCACTGGTACCCTGGAGGAGGTTAGTACATATTCTATTCTAATTGCCTTGACCTAGCAGATCAATTCTCTCACAAGGCTTTTTTAAATATGATGCATGTGATGATTTACACTGAACATGTTGATATAAATTTTGTTATCGAATTGTTTTAATAAATGATACGACGTATTTGTACAAATTATCAGTATTAACGCATTTGATGAACTGTTAATTGTTCCTCACTTCTTAAAAGAGCTTGATCTTACTTTTTTATAATTGTAAAAATGTTCTTATTGAAGCAAACCCGCAACCAACACTAGCATGGTGTACAATACCAGTACACCAGACACAATAGTCCCCACTAGCGTGGTGTACAATACCAGTACAACAGACACAATAGTCCCCACTGGCATGGTGTACAATACCAGTACACCAGACCACAATAGTCCCCACTAGCATGGTGTACAATACCAGTACAACAGACAATAGTCCCCACTAGCATGGTGTACAATACCAGTACAACAGACACAATAGTCCCCACTAGCATGGTGTACAATACCAGTACACCAGACACAATAGTCCCCAGTAGCATGGTGTACAATACCAGTACAACAGACACAATAGTCCCCACTAGCATGGTGTACAATACCAGTACACCAGACACAATAGTCCCCACTAGCATGGTGTACAATACCAGTACACCAGACACAATAGTCCCCACTAGCATGGTGTACAATACCAGTACACCAGACACAATAGTCCCCACTGGCATGGTGTACAATACCAGTACAACAGACACAATAGTCCCCACTGGCATGGTGTACAATACCAGTACACCAGACAAATAGTCCCCGCACCACACACTGGGTGTGTGTGTGTGTGTGATGAGAGATGGTTGAGGGTGTAGTTGTGTTGTTGTAGCTAGTTGAGCGTGAAGTCATGTGTGGGTGTAGTCGTGTGTGGGTGTAGTCGTGTGTGGGTGTAGTCGTGTGGGTGTAGTCGTGTGTGGGTGTAGTCGTGTGTGGGTGTAGTCGTGTGTGGGTGTAGTCGTGTGTGGGTGTAGTCGTGTGTGGGTGTAGTCGTGTGTGGGTGTAGTCGTGTGTGGGTGTAGTCGTGTGTGGGTGTAGTCGTGTGTGGGTGTAGTCGTGTGTGGGTGTAGTCGTGTGTGGGTGTAGTCGTGTGTGGGTGTAGTCGTGTGTGGGTGGAGTCGTGAGTGGGTGTAGTCGTGTGTGGGTGCAGTCGTGTGTGGGTGTAGTTGTGTGTGGGTGTAGTTGTGTGTGGGTGTAGTTGTGTGTGGGTGTAGTCGTGTGTGGGTGTAGTCGTGTGTGGGTGTAGTCGTGAGTGGGTGTAGTCGTGTGTGGGTGTAGTCGTGTGTGGGTTGTAGTTGTGTGTGGGTGTAGTCGTGTGTGGGTGTAGTCGTGTGTGGGTGTAGTCGTGAGTGGTGTAGTCGTGTGTTGGGTGTAGCCGTGTGTGGGTGTAGTCGTGTTGGGGTGTAGTCGTGTGTGGGTGTAGTCGTGTGTGGGTCGAGTCGTGAATGGGTGTAGTTGTGTGTAAGTGTAGTCGTGTGTGGGTGTAGTCGTGTGTGGGGTGTACAGGTTGAGGTGTAGCCAGTTTAGGGTGTAGCCGCGTGAGGATGTAGCAGGTTGAGGTGTAGCCGGTTGAGGGTGTAGCAGGTTGAAGGTGTTCCAGGTTGAGGGTGTAGCCAGTTGAGGGGTGTAGCCGGTTGAGGGGTGTAGCTTGTTGAGGGTGTAGCTGGTTGAGGGTGTAGCTGGTTGACGGTGTTCCAGGTTGAGGGAGTAGCCAGTTGAGGGTGTATCAGGTAGAGGGTGTAGATTGTTGATGGTGTAGCCGGTTGAGGGTGTAGCC
>WNGS01096213.1:101983-112759 GCA_020271785.1 Procambarus virginalis
AGTTGAGGGTGTAGCCGGTTGAGGGTGTAGCAGGTTGAGGGTGTAGATGTTGATGATGTAGCCGGTTGAGGGTGTACCAGGTTGAGGGTGTAGCAAGTTGAGGGTGTATCAGGTTGAGGGTGTGGCCAGTTGAGGGTGTATCAGGTTGAGGGTGTAGATTGTTGATGGTGTAGCCGGTTGAGGATGTACCAGGTTGAGGGTGTAGCCAGTTGAGGGTGTAGCTGGTTGCGGGTGTAGCTGGTTCAGGGTGTTTTCAGTTGAGGGTGTAGCCGGTTGAGGGAGTAGCAGGTTGCGGGTGTTGCAGGTTGAAGGTGTAGCTGGTTGAGGGTGTAGCAGGTTGAGGGAGTAGCTGGTTGACGGTGCAGCAGGTTTAGGGTGTAACCAGTTGAGGGTGTAGCAGGTTGAGGGTGTAGCCAGTTGAGGGTGTAGCCAGTTGAGGGTGTAGCAGGTTGAGGGAGTAGCCGGTTGCGGGTGTAGCAGGTTGCGGTTGTAGCAGGTTGAAGGTGTAGCTGGTTGAGGGTGTAGCAGGTTGAAGGTGTACCAGGTCGTGAATGGGTGTAGTTGTGTGTAAGTGTAGTCGTGTGTGGGTGTAGTCGTGTGGGGTGTAGTCGTGTGTGGGTGGAGGTCATGAGAGGGTGTAGTCGTGTGTGGGTTTAGACGGGTGTGGGTGTATTCGTGTGTGTGTGTAGTCGTGTGTGGGTGTAGTCATATGTAGGTGTAGTCACGTGTGGGTGTAGTCGTGAGTGGGTGTAGTCGTGTGTAGGTGTAGCCGTGTGTGGGTGTAGTCGTGTGTGGGTGCAGTCGTGTGTGGGTGTAGTCGTGTGTGGGTGTAGCAGGTTGAGGGTGTAGCCAGTTTAGGGTGTAGCCGCGTGAGGATGTAGCAGGTTGAGGGTGTAGCCGGTTGAGGGTGTAGCAGGTTGGGGTGAAGCCGGTTGAGGATGTAGCAGGTTGAGGGTGTAACCGGTTGAGGGTGTACCAGGTTGAGAGTGTACCCAGCTGAGGGTGTAGCAGGTTGAGGGTGTAACCAGTTGAGAGTGTAGCAGTCGAGGGTGTAGCAGGTTGAGGGTGTAGCAGGTTGAGGGTGTACCGGTTGAGGGTTGTAACAGGTTGAGGTATAAGTGGTTGAGAGTGTAGCAGGTTAAGGGTGTACAAGGTTGAGGGTGTAGCAGGTTGAGAGTGTAGCCGATTGAGGGTGCAGCCAGTTGATGGTGTAGCAGGATGAGGTGTAGCAGGTTGAGGGTGTAGCCAGTTGAGGGTGTAGCAGATTGAGGGTGTAGCCAGTTGAGGGTGTAGCAGGTTGAGGGTGAAGCCAGTTCAGGGTGTAGCAGTTGAGGGTGTAGCAAGTTGAAGGTGTACCAGTTGAGGGTGTAGCAGTTGAAGGTGTTCCAGTTTGAGGGTGTAGCCAGTTGAGGGGTGTAGCCGGTTGAGGGGTGTAGCTTGTTGAGGGTGTAGCTGGTTGAGGGTGTAGCTGGTTGACGGTGTTCCAGGTTGAGGGTAGCCAGTTGAGGGTGTATCAGGTAGAGGGTGTAGATTGTTGATGGTGTAGCCAGATCTTACTCGCTATTGTAACGAGGTACGAATGGTTCATTTAAATAATGTATGTGAATTTGCAATTAATTACGCGTATACATCAGATTTTGTCTCATATGTAATGAATTAATAACAATAAACTGACAATCCGTATCCAATGAGAGAAACCCTGATTTTATTGCATATTTCGACGTTTCAGCCGGATTAGAGCTGTTTTTGCAGCTTTCTGTAACATACATAATCTTCTTTCTGTACATACACGGAAAATCTGGAACATTTTAGTTAATTCTAATGAAAACACATTGATTTGTGTGATTTGAACGAATAATGGACTATCTCGTCGTATTTCCCACGTTTTTAAGGATTGCCAGTTTATTGTTATCAATTCATTACATATGCGTCAAATCTATCTCGTCATTTTTCCCACGTTTTTAAGGATTGTCATTTTATTGTTACTACGTCATTACATATGCGACAAATCTGATGTATACGCGTTTAATGTGAATTGCAAATTCACATTAAATACAATATTTTCAATCAACCATTTGTATCTCGGTAAAGTAGCGAGTAGGACATTGATTAGGCAAGGAACTTTGTTTTTATTGCATATTTCGACGTTTCAGCCGCAATAGAGCTGTTTTAGCTCTAATCAGACTCCGCATCAGCTGTAATGCGGCTGAAACGTCGAAATATGCAATAAAAACAGGGTTTCTCTCTTAATTAATATCTTACTCGCTATTGTAACGAGGTACGAATGGTTGATTTAAATAATGTATTTAATGTGAATTTGCAATTAATTACGCGTATTTCTCAGGAGAGAAACCCTGATTTTATTGCATATTTCGACGTTTCAGCCGCATTTGAGCCATATTTGGGAGCGAAATTTGGCTCTCTGCACGTATTCGCTGTTTGATATTACGACTTTTTATACCGAAAGTATGCAAATTACTGAGAGCGGCAATGGGTCACATTTTGCCCAAAACCCCCTGCAGTTTTATAATATATCACAAACTTCCCAAATTCGACCCTTTAACCATATTTCGGAGCCAAATTCTGGCTCTCTGCGCGTATTCGCAGTTTGAAATTACGAATTTTATACCGAAAATGTGCCAATTACTGAGAGCAGCGATGGGTCACATTTTGCCCATACCCCCCTGAAGTTTTCAAAATATTCGAAACATCCCAAATTCGACCCTTGAGCCATATTTTGGAGTCAAATTATGGCTCTCTGCACGTATTCGCAGTTTGAAATTACGAATTTTTATACCGAAAATATGCCAATTACTGAGAGCAGCGATGGATCGCATTTTGCCCAAACCCACCCTGCAGTTTTCAAAATGTCCCAAACATCCCAAATTCGAAGCTTGAGCCATATTTGGGAGCCAAATTATGGCTCTCTGCACATATTCTCAGTTTGAAATTACGACTTTTTATACCGAAAATATGCCAATTACTTAAAGCGGTGATGGGTCACATTTTGCCGAACCCCCCCTGCAGTTTTGAAATATATCACAAACATCCAAAATTCGACGATTGAGCCATATTTTTTAGCCAAATTTTGGCTCTCTGTGCGTATTCGCAGTTTGAAATTAAGATTTTTATACCGAAAATATGCCAATTACTGAAAGCGGCGATGATTCACATTTAGCCCAAACCCTCCCTGAAGTTTTTAAAATATCCCAAACATTCCAAATGGGACGCTTGAGCCATATTTTGGAGCCAAATTCTGGCTCTCTGCACGTATTCGCAGTTTGAAATTACGAATTTTTATACCGAAAATATGTCAATTATTGAGAGCGGCGATGGGTCACATTTTGCCCAAACCCACCCAGCAGTTTTCAAAATATCCTAAACATCCCAAATTCGAAGCTTGAGCCATATTTGGGAGCCAAATTCTGGCTCTCTGCACGTATTCGCAGTTTGAAATTTCGAATTTTTATAACGAAAATATGCCAATTACTGAGAGCGGTGATGGGTCACATTTTGCCCAAACCCCCCTGTAGTTTTAAATATATCACAAACATCCCAAATTCGACCCTTGAGCCATATTTTGGAGCCAAATTCTGACTCTCTGCACGTTTTCGCAGTTTTAAACTAAGACTTTTTATACCGAAAATATGCCAATTACTGAAAGCGACGATGGATAACATTTAGCCCAAACCTTCCCTGCAGTTTTCAAAATATCCCAATCATCCCAAATTCGACGCTTGAACCATGTTTTGGAGTCAAATTCTCGCTCTCTGCACGTATTCGCAGTTTGAAATTACGATTTTTTATACCGAAAATATGCCAATTACTGAGAGCGGCGATGGGTCACATTTTGCCCAAACCCCCCTGAAGTTTTCAAATTATCCGAAACATCCTAAATTAGACTCTTGAGCCATATTTTGGAGCCAAATTCTGGCTCTCTGCACGTATTCGCAGTTTGAAATTACGAATTTTTATACCGAAAATATGCCAATTACTGAGAGCGGCGATGGGTCATAATTTGCCCAAACCCCCACTGCAGTTTTCAAAATATCCCAAACATTCCATATTCGACGATTGAGCCATATTTTGGAGCCAAATTCTGGCTCTCTGCACTTATTCGCAGTTTGAAATTATGACTTTTTATACCGTAAATATGCCAATTACTGAGAGCAGCGATGGGTCACATTTTGCTCAAACCCCCCTGCAGTTTTAAAATATATCACAAACATCCCAAATTCGACCCTTGAGCCATATTTTGGAGCCAAATTCTGGCTCTCAGCACGTATTCGCAGTTTGAAATTACGACATTTTATACCGAAAATATGCCAATTACTGAGAACGGCGATGGGTCAAATTTTGACCAAACCACCCTGCAGTTTTCAAAATATCCGATACATCCCAAATTCAACCCTTGAGCCATATTTTGGAGCCAAATTCTGGCTCTCTGGACGTATTCGCAGTTTTAAATTAAGATTTTTATACCGAAAATATGCCAATTACTGAAAGCGGCGATGGGTCACATTTAGCCCAAACCCTCCCTGCAGTTTTTATAATATCCCAAACATCCCAAATGCGACCCATGAGCCATATTTTGGAGCCATATTCTGGCTCTTTGTACGTATTCGCATTTTAAATTAAGATTTTTATACCGAAAATATGCCAATTACTGAATGCAGCGATGGGTCACATTTAGCCCAAACCCTCCCTGCAGTTTTCAAAATATTCCAAACAACCCAAGTTCGACGCTTGATCCATATTTTGGGGCCAAATTCTGGCTCTCGGCATTTATTCGCAGTTTGAAATTAAGAATTTTTATACCGAAAATGTGCCAATTACTGAGAGCGGCGATGGGTCACATTTTGCCCAAACCCTCCCAGCACTTTTCAAAATATCCCAAACATCAAAAATTCGTCGTTTGAGCCATATTTTTGGAGCCAAATTCTGGCTCTCGGCACGTATTTGCAGTTTGAAATTACGAGTTTTTATACCGAAAATATGCAATTTACTGAGCCATATTTTGGAGCCAAATTTTGGCTCTCTGCATGTATTCGCAGTTTGAAATTACGACTTTTAAACCGAAAATATGCCAATTGCTGAACTGCATTTGGGATTTAGTCAAAATATGACCCATCGCCGCTCTCAGTAATTGGCATATTTTCGGTATAAAAATTCGTAATTTCAAACTGCGAATACGTGCAGAGAGCCAGAATTTGGCTCCAAAATATGGTTCAAGCGTCGATTTTGGGATGTTTGGGATATTTTGAAAACAGCAGGGAGGGTTTGGGCAAAATGCGATCCCTCGCTGCTTTTAGTAATTGGCATATTTTCGGTATAAAGTCGTAATTTCAATCTGCTAATACATGCAGAGAGCCAGAATTTGGCTCCAAAATATGGCTCAAGGGTCGAATTTGGGATGTTTCGGATATTTTGAAAACTGCAGGGAGGGTTTTGGCAAAATGTGACCCATCCCCGCTCTCAGTAATTGGCATAATTTCGGTATAAAATTTCGTAATTTCAAACTGCGAATACGTGCTGAGAGCCAGAATTTGTCTCCAAATATGGCTGAAGCGTCGAATTCGGGATTTTTGGGATATTTGAAACTGCAGGGAGGGGTTGGGAAAATGTGATCCATCGCTGNTGATTGAAAATAATGTATTAATGTGCATTTGCAATTATATACGAGATTGCATCATATATATCGTATATGTAGTCAATTCGTTCTCTACATGCGAGAGTAAGGGCTTACTCCCGCCGTTGACCCGTTTAACCTCCTCCAGTCTCTGGCAATGTTCTTGCAAAGAGAAAGCTCCAACGGGTAAACGGCGTAAGAAAGCCCCCGCTCTCGCATGAAGTGAACCAATTCACTACATATATTCAATCAAACAAACGTACCTCGTTAAAATAGCGAGTAATATATTGATCATGAGAGAAACCCAGGTTTTTATTGCATATTTCGACGTTTCAGCCGCATTAGAGCTGATGCGGAGGAGGCAACGGCAACTTGTCTGATTAGAGCTAAAACCGCTCTAATCTGGCTGAAACGTCGAAATATGCAATAAAAACAAGGTTTCTCTCCTAATCAATATCTTACTCGTTATTGTAACGAGGTACGAATGGTTGATTGAAAATAATGTATTTAATGAGAATTTGCAATTAATTACGCGTATACATCAGATATGTCGCATATGTAATGAATTAATAACAATAAACTGGCAATCCATAAAAGGGTGCGAAAAACGATGAGATAGTCCATTATTCGTCCAAATCACACAAATCAATGTGTTTGCATTAGAATTAACTAAAATGTTCCAGATTTTCCGTGTATGTTACAGAAAGAAGACGTACTGCAAAAGCAGCTCTAACGCGGCTATAGGGAAGGGAACTATCAGGGGGAAAGCACCAAGTCATTACGACTATATAGGAATAGTGCTCACTGGGAAGGGGTCAGGATAAGGATTTGGGATGGGACGAGGGGAAGGAATAGTGCTCCAACCACTTGGACGGTCGGGGATTGAAAGCCGACCTGCATGACGCTAGACCGTCGCTCTACCGTCCAGACTAGCGGCTGAAACGTCGAAATAAGCAATAATATCAGGGTTTCTCTCCTTGGATACGGATTGTCAGTTTATTGTTATTAATTCATCACACATGAGACAAATCAGATGTATACGCGCAATTGATTGCAAATTCACATTAAATACATTATTTCAATTAACCATTCGTACCTCGTTAAATTAGCGAGTAAGATATTGATTAGGAGAGAAACCCTGTTTTTATTGCATATTTCGACGTTTCAGCCGCATTAGAGCTGTTTTAGCTCTAATCAGACAAGTTACCGTTGCCTCGTCCGCATCAGCTCTATTGCGGCTGAAACGTCGAAATATGCAATAAAAACAAGGTTTCTCTCCTAATCAATATCTTACTCGCTAATTTAACGAGGTACGAATGGTTGATTGAAAATAATGTATTTAATGTGAATTTGCAATTAATTACGCGAATACATCAGATTTGTCGCATATGTAAAGAATTAATAACAAAAATATGACAATCCGTATCCAAGGAGAGAAACCCTGATTTTATTGTATATTTCGACGTTTCAGCCGCATTAGAGCTGTTTTTGCAGTACATCTTCTTTCTGAAACATACACGGAAAATCTGGAACATTTCAGTTAATTCTAATGAAAACACATTGATTTTTGTGATTTGAACGAATAATGAACTATCTCGTTGTTTTTCCCACGTTTTTAAGGATTGCCAGTTTATTGTTATTAATTCATTACATATGCGACAAATCTGATGTATACGAGTAATTAATTGCCAATTCACATTAAATACATTATTTTCAATCAACCATTCGTACCTCGTAACAATAGCGATTAAGATATTGATTAGGAGAGAAACCCTGTTTTTATTGCATATTTCGACGTTTCCGCCGCATTAGAGCTGATGGGGAAGAGGCAACGGCAACTTATCTGATTAGACCTAACACAGCTCTAATGCGGCTGAAACGTCGAAATATGCAATAGAAACAAGGTTTCTCTCCAAATCAATATCTTACTCGCTAATTTAACAAGGTACGAATGGTTGATTGAAAGTAATGTGTTTAATGTGAATTTGCAACTAATTACGCGTATACATCAGATTTGTCGCATATGTAATGAATTGAAAACAATAAACTGATAATCCGTATCCAAGGAGAGAAACCCTGATTTTGTTGCATATTTAGACGTTTCAGCCGCATTATAGCTGTTTTTGCAGTACATCTTCTTTCTGTAACATACACGTTAAATCTGGAACATTTTAGTTAATTCTAATAAAGACACATTGATTTGTGTGATTTGAACGAATACTGCACGTATTCGCAGTTTGAAATTACGACTTTTTATACCGAAAATATGCCAATTACTGAGAGCAACGATGGATCGCATTTTGCCCAAACCCACCCTGCAGTTTTCAAAATGTCCCAAACATCCCAAATTCGAAGCTTGAGCCATATTTGGGAGCCAAATTATGGCTCTATGCACATATTCTCAGTTTGAAATTACGACTTTTTATTTCGAAAATATGCCAATTACTGAAAGCGGTGATGGGTCACATTTTGCCGAACCCCCCCCCCTGCAGTTTTGAAATATATCACAAACATCCAAAATTCGACCATTGAGCCATATTTTTTAGCCAAATTTTGGCTCTCTGTGCGTATTCGCAGTTTGAAATTAAGATTTTTATACCGAAAATATGCCAATTACTGAAAGCGGCGATGATTCACATTTAGCCCAAACCCTCCCTGCAGTTTTTAAAATATCCCAAACATTCCAAATGGGACGCTTGAGCCATATTTTGGAGCCAAATTCTGGCTCTCTGCACGTATTCGCAGTTTGAAATTACAAATTTTTATACCGAAAATATGTCAATTATTGAGAGCGGCGATGGGTCACATTTTGCCCAAACCCACCCAGCAGTTTTCAAAAAATCCTAAACATCCCAAATTCGAAGCTTGAGCCATATTTGGGAGCCAAATTCTGGCTCTCTGCACATATTCGCAGTTTGAAATTTCGAATTTTTATAACGAAAATATGCCAATTACTGAGAGCGGTGATGGGTCACATTTTGCCCAAACCCCCCTGTAGTTTTAAAATATATCACAAACATCCCAAATTCGACCCTTGAGCCATATTTTGGAGCTAAAGTCTGACTCTCTGCACGTTTTCGCAGTTTTAAACTAAGACTTTTTATACCGAAAATATGCCAATTACTGAAAGCGACGATGGATAACATTTAGCCCAAACCTTCCCTGCAGTTTTCAAAATATCCCAATCATCCCAAATTCGACGCTTGAACCATGTTTTGGAGTCAAATTCTCGCTCTCTGCACGTATTCGCAGTTTGAAATTTTGATTTTTTATACCGAAAATATGCCAATTACTGAGCGGCGATTGGTCACATTTTGCCCAAACCCCCTGAAGTTTTCAAAGATCCGAAACATCATAAAATAGACTCTTGAGCATATTTTGGAGCCAAATTCTGGCTCTCTGCACGTATTCGCAGTTTGAAATTACGAATTTTTATACCGAAAATATGCCAACTACTGAGAGAGCGGCTATGGGTCATAATTTTGCCCAAACCCCACTGCAGTTTTCAAAATATCCCAAACATTCATATTCGACGATTGACCCCATATTTGGAGCCAAATTCTGGCTCTCTGCACTTATTCGCAGTTTGAAATTATGACTTTTTATACCGTAAATATGCCAATTACTGAGACAGCGATGGGTCACATTTTGCTCAAAACCCCCCCTGCAGTTTTAAAATATATCACAAACATCCCAAATTCGGACCTTGAGCCATATTTTGGCGCCAAATTCGGCTCTCAGCCGTATTCGCAGTTTGAAATTACGACATTTTATACCGAAAATATGCCATTACTTGAGAACGGCGATGGGTCAAATTTGACCAAACCACCATGCAGTTTTCAAATATCGATACATCCAAATTCAACCCTTGAGCCATATTTTGGAGCCAAATTGGGCTCTCTGACGTATTCGCAGTTTTAAATTAAGATTTTTATTACCGAAAAATGCCAATTACTGAAAGCGGCGATGGGTCACATTTAGCCCAACCCTCCCTGCAGTTTTATAATATCCCAAACATCCCAAATGCGACCATGAGCCATATTTTGGAGCATATTCTGGCTCTCTGTACGTATTCGCATTTTTAAATTAAGATTTTATACCGAAAATATGCCAATTACTGAATGCAGCGATGGGTCACATTTAGCCCAAACCCTCCCTGCAGTTTTCAAAATATTCCAAACAACCCAAGTTCGACGCTTGATCCATATTTTGGGGCCAAATTCTGGCTCTCGGCATTTTTCGCAGTTTGAAATTAGAATTTTTTATACCGAAATGTGCCAATTACTGAGAGCGGCGATGGGTCACATTTTGCCCAAACCCTCCCAGCACTTTTCCAAAATATCCCCAAACATCCCAAATTCGTCGTTTGAGCCATATTTTTGGAGCCAAATTCTGGCTCTCGGCACGTATTTGCAGTTTGAAATACGAGTTTTATACCGAAATATGCAATTTACTGAGCCATATTTGGAGCCAAATTTGGCTCTCTGCATGTATTCGCAGTTTGAAATTAGACTTTTAAACCGAAAATATGCCATTGCTGAACTGCATTTGGGATTTAGTCCAAAATATGACCCATCGCCGCTCTCAGTAATGGCATATTTCGGTATAAAAATTCGTAATTTCAAAACTGCGAATACGTGCAGAGAGCCAGAATTTGGCTCCAAATATGTTCAAGCGTCGATTTTGGGATGTTTGGGATATTTGAAAACAGCAGGGAGGGTTTGGGCAAAAATGCGATCCCTCGCTGCTTTTAGTATTGGCATATTTCGGTATAAAGTCGTAATTTCAATCTGCGAATACATGCAGAGAGCCAGAATTTGGCTCCAAATAGTGGCTCAAGGGTCGAATTGGGGATGTTTCGGATATTTTGAAAACTGCAGGGAGGGTTTTGGCAAAATGTGACCCATCTCGCTCCAGTAATTGGCATAATTTCGGTATAAAATTTCGTAATTTCAAACTGCGAATACGTGCTGAGAGCCAGAATTTGTCTCCAAAATATGGCTGAAGCGTCGAATTCGGGATTTTGGGGGATATTTTGAAACTGCAGCGAGGGTTTGGGAAAAATGTGATCCATCGCTGCTTTCAGTAATTGGCCATATTTTCGGATTAAAAGTCGTAATTTCAAACTGCGAATACGAGCAGAGAGC
>WNGS01096213.1:123225-135912 GCA_020271785.1 Procambarus virginalis
GGTATGGTCAGTATTTGTTTGTAGTCTCATTAATTTAAGAGAAATACATGCTTTCATTACTCCATCTTTGTTCTGTAGTACAAATAGGAAACAAAATTTTCTTGACCTTTATGTGCTATATGCTATATCACGAATAAGGATTACTCAGGCCTTAGTGTATCAGCACTAAGTTCTGTAGACTATTGAAATTTTTCTCTGGGATGTGCTTCCTTCAGGAAGTATGTGATGAGATCCTAAAATAATGTATTTGAAATGTCAATCAAATCTATATACTGTACTGTAATGTTGATTATCTATTTTATTAAACCTGAAATGTTTTGTAGTCATTTTGTGGTACAAAGCTCACTAATATATTAAAATATTCAGAAACTGATAAAAGTTTAAATATTTATTTTGAAAAGTCACTTACGCTCCTGCTATGCAGATGATAAAGCAATCTTGATTGTATTAAATGTTCCTTCCTCTTTTTACAAGTATTGTAGAATTAAATTGAATTAATGGTGAGAGTGGATGGAGAATTGGCTGTTAAGTGTATGTACATGGTCACTCAACAGAGATTTAGAGAGGATGATGACAAAGTTCACTGAAATTAACCATATCTTACTGCTGTCAGAATCCTTCGTGTTCCACATTCACCAATCTTAGGAACTGTATCTGTGCTGTGACATTTTACTGGGAATGCCCAAGTTTTATACATGGATAAAAGTTGCTACATAATACTTGTCATTTATTATATCTAACATGGCAAGCTGAATTAATGCAGATCTATAGATGTCACCCTAATGAAGGTGCTTACCAACAATACATTCAACAGTTTGAGTGAATCAGGAATTGTTAATAGTCATACATTAGTCAATAGGTATGCAAGTGTCTAATTTGAATATATATTTATCAGTCAAATGGGTATAGCTGAAACGAGATTAGGTATGTTTAAATGCCTCAATTTTTAAACTAGACTTGTAGATTTGTAATTGCGTCGACTTGAATCTCATTTATTACGCTCCTTTCTATGGGAAGATTTTTTTTAGCTAATCTTAAGAAAAAGATCTTTCTGCATATGTGGCTGTAAGGATAATCGGTAGAGTCACCCCTGAAATCAAAAGCAGCTTCATGCAAAAATAAATACTATTTATTTCTGTCAACTCTGTACACTCCTCTAACTTAAGGTTTTCAAAACAAACCAACTACTTTACAAGCTATTGGTAACTTCCCAGAGTTGTTGTTATAGAACTCGTGTGCCACAGTGCATATTTTATATTGATAACTTGCCTCTTAGGTATTGTTGAACCTGTGCTTAGTAGGGCTTTGTTTTGTCTCCTGGAGATATATCAAGGTCTTACACATTTCTTTTCATAAACTTGAGGCAGTACCGCAATATATAAATTATAAATATAAACTAATTATTGTATTAAAGAAACTATATGAACTTTATCTATCTTACTGAGGTTGAGAGAGTTTGTTTCTTAATTTAATACATTAGTATACTTTAAAAAATTTCTTGACCTTCCTTGTATCTCCTGGATGCTTGATAGGGCTTTGTGCACATGTTGAAGGTTAAACAGACAAGGAATGATCCAAGGGAAAAGATAGATGAGGGCATAATGGAATTAGGGATGGGGACAGCAAGTGTTCAACCATTATTTAATTTGAGGAGTGCTTGTGGCGTTCACAACCTCGCATTCGGGCATTAGTAATGTCACACATGGACTGTTCACAGCCTTTCTGGTGTTAATCAAGCTCTATGAGTTTGTATATGCGCATGTGTGATATGTCTGGCTATTGCAAAGTTAGGAACGTCACTGATTTTTTTCATGCAGTTCTCTTTTTAGATTTTTTGTGTTAAAGAGCCTTATGTTGGTGAATCTATCATGCAGCAGCAAAATATGAATTTCAAGCAATCTTTACTGATAATTAAAATGTTTGGTAAACAATTGGTTGTGAGAGTGGAGGGTCGAGGTTCACCTTAACCAATAATGGTTGTCAGGTGTTCTTAACGACACACTTGCTATGACTTCTTACAAGTGTTTTAATATCATTAACAAAATTTACATTAGTTTTCATTTTTTATTATGTGGTTACTGGCCGGATGTACTATAATGTCCAGATTGTATATTTTGTTCTGTGTACTTAGATTGTTATTTACAATTAAATTATAGCAATTGAAACGTCGAAATATGCAATAAAATCAGGTTTCTCTCCTGAGAATACGCGTAATTATTTGCAAATTCACATTAAATACATTATTTAAATCAACCATTCGTACCTCGTTACAATAGCGAGTAAGATATTGATTAGGAGAGAAACCCCTAAGTTTCAGCCGCATTAGAGCTGATGCGGAGTCAGATTAGAGCTAAAACAGCTCTAATGCGGCTGAAACGTCGAAATATGCAATAAAAACAAGGTTCCTCGCCTAATCAATGTCCTACTCGCTACTTTACCGAGATACAAATGGTTGATTGAAAATAATGTATTTAATGTGCATTTGCAATTAAATACGAGTTTGCATCATATATATCGTATATGTAGTGAATTCGATCACTACATGCGAGAGTGGGAGCTTACTCCCGCCGTTGACCCGTTGATCCTCCTTCAGTCTCTGGCAATGTTTTGGCACAGATAAAGCTCCAACGGGTAAACGGCGGGAGTAAGCCCCCGCGCTCGCATGTAGTGAACGAATTCACTACATATATTCAATCAAACAATCGTACCTCGTTAGAAAAGCGAGTAATATATTGATCATGAGAGAAACCCTGTTTTTATTGCATATTTCGAGGTTTCAGCCGCATTAGAGCTGATGCGGAGCAGGCAACGGCAACTTGTCTGATTAGAGCTAAAACCGCTCTAATCCGACTGAAACGTCGAAATATGCAATAAAAACAGGGTTTCTCTCCTAATCAATATCTTATTCGCTAATTTAACGAGATACGAATGGTTGATTGATAATGTATTTTATGTGCATTTGCAATTAAATACGAATTTGCATCATATATATCGTATATGTAGTCAATTCGTTCACTACATGCGAGAGTGGGGGGCTTACTCCCGCCGTTGACCCGTTGAACCTCCTCCAGTCTCTGGCAATGTTCTGGCACAGACAAAGCTCCAACGGGGGCTGGTGTTAGCCCCCGCTCTCGCATGAAGTGAACTAATTCACTACATATATTCAATCAAACAATCGTACCTCGTTAAAATAGCGAGTAATATATTGATCATGAGAAAAAACCTGTTTTTATTGCATATTTCGAGGTTTCAGCCGCATTAGAGCTGATGCGGAGGAGGCAACGGCAACTTGTCTGATTAGAGCTAAAACCGCTCTAATCCGACTGAAACGTCGAAATATGTAATAAAAACAGGGTTTCTCTCCTAATCAATATCTTACTCGCTAATTTAACGAGATACGAATGGTTGATTGAAAATAATGCATTTAATATGAATTTGCAATTAATTACGGGTATACATCAGATTTGTCGCATATATAGCGAATTAATAACAATAAACTGACAATCCGTATCCAAGGAGAGAAACCCTGATTTTATTGCATATTTCGACGTTTCAGGCGCATTAGAGCTGTTTTTGCAGTACATCTTCTTTCTGTAACATACACGGAAAATCTGGAACATTTTAGTTAATTCTAATGAAAACCACATTGATTTGTGTGATTTGAACGAATAATGGACTATCTCGTCGTTTTTCCCACGTTTTTAAGGATTGTCAGTTTATTGTTATTAATTCATCACACATCACACACGTTTCAGCCGCATTAGAGCTGTTTTAGCTCTAATCAGACAAGTTACCGTTGCCTCGTCCGCATCAGCTCTAATGCGGCTGAAACGTCGAAATATGCAATAAAAACAAGGTTTCTCTCCTAATCAATATCTTACTCGCTAATTTCACGAGGTACGAATGGTTGATTGAAAATAATGTATTTAATGTGAATTTGCAAATAATTACGCGAATACATCAGATTTGTCGCATATGTAAAGAATTAATAACAAAAATCTGACAATCCGTATCCAAGGAGAGAAACCCTGATTTTATTGCATATTTCGACGTTTCAGCCGCATTAGCGCTGTTTTTGCAGTACATCTTCTTTCTGAAACATACACGAAAAATCTGGAACATTTTAGTTAATTCTAATGAAAACACATTGATTTGTGTGATTTGAACGAATAATGGACTATCTCGTCGTATTTCCCACGTTTTTAAGGATTGCCAGTTTATTGTTATTAATTCATTACATATGCGACAAATCTATCTCGTCGTTTTTCCCACGTTTTTAAGGATTGTCAGTTTATTGTTATTACGTCATTACATATGCGACAAATCTGATGTATACGCGTAATTAATTGCAAATTCACATTAAATACATTATTTTCAATCATCCATTCGTACCTCGTTACAATAGCGACTAAGATATATTAAGAGAGAAACCCTGTTTTTATTGCATATTTCGACGTTTCAGTCGCATTAGAGCTGATGCGGAGGAGGCAACATTAAATAAAGATGTACTGCAAAATACGTACTCTGCACGTATATATATATATATATACTTGTTAGACATCTTGGCTCCAAAATATGGCTCAAGCGACGAATTTGGGATGTTTGGGATATTTTGAAAACTGCAGGGAGGGTTTGGGCAAAATGTGACCCATCGCCGCTCTCAGTAATTGGCATATTTTCGGTATAAAAATTCGTAATTTCTAACTGCGAATACGTGCCGAGAGCCAGAATTTGGCCCAAAATATGGATTAAGCGTCGAACTTGGGTTGTTTGGAATATTTTGAAAACTACAGGGAGGGTTTGGGCAAAATGCGATCCCTCGCTGCTTTCAGCAATTGGCATATTTTCGGTATAAAAGTCGTAATTTCAAACTGCGAATACATGCAGAGAGCCAGAATTTGGTTCCAAAATATGGCTCAAGGGTCGAATTTGGGATGTTTGGGATATTTTGAAAACTGCAGTGGGAGTTTGGTCAAATTGAGACCCATCACCGCTCTCAGTAATTAGCATATTTTGGGTATAAAAATTCGTAAGTTCAAACTGCGAATACGTGCTGAGAGCCAGAATTTGGCTCCAAAATGAGGCTCAAGGGTCGAATTTGGGATGTTTGAGATATATTTTAAAACTGCAGGGGGGTTTGGGCAAAATGTTACCCATCGCTGCTCTCAGAAATTGGGATTTATGGTATAAAATTCGTAATTTCAAACTGCGAATAAGTGCAGAGAGCCATAATTTGGCTCCAAAAATTAATGGCTCAATCGTTGAATTTAGAATGTTTGGGATATTTTGAAAACTGCAGAGGGGGTTTGGGCTAAATGTGATCCATCGCCGTTTTCAGTAATTGGCATATTTTCGGTATAAAAAGTCGTAATTTCTAACTGCGAATACGTGCAGAGAGCCAGAATTGGGCTCCAAAATATGGCTCAAGGGTCAAATTTGGGATGTTTCGGATATTTTGAAAACTTCAGGGGGGTTTGGGCAAAATGTGACCCATCGCCGCTCTCAGTAATTGGCAAATCTTCGGTATAAAATTCGTAATTTCAAACTGCGAATACGTGCAGAGCCAGAATTTGGCTCCAAAATATGGCTTAAGTGTCGAATTTGGGATGTTTGGGATATTTTGAAAACTGGAGGGAGGGTTTGGGCTAAATATGATCCATCGCTGCTTTCAGTAATTGGGATATTTTCGGTATAAAATTCGTAATTTCAAACTGCGAATACGTGCAGAGAGTAAGAATTTGGCTCCAAAACTTGGCTCAAGGGTCGAATTTGGGATGTTTGTGATATATTTTAAAACTGCAGGGGGGTTTGGGCAAAATGTGACCCATCGTCGCTCTCAGTAATTGGCATATTTTCGGTATAAAACTTCGTAATTTCAATCTGCGAATATGTGCAGAGAGCCAGAATTTGGCTCTCAAATAAGGCTCAATCTTCGAATTTTGGAAGTTTGGGATGTTTTGAAAACTTCAGGGTGGGTTGGGCAAAATGTGATCCATCGCCGCGCTAAGTAATTGGTCTATTTTCGGTTTAAAATTCGTTATTTCAAAATGCGAATACGTGCAGAGTGCCAGAATTTGGCTCGAAAATGATGCTGAAGCGTCGAATTTGGGATGTTTGGGATATTTTAAAAACTGCAGGGAGGGTTTGGGAAAAATGTGTTATACAACTTTTTATGTTACGACTTTTCGGGTAGGCCGTTCCGTTTCTTTACAACCCCAATGGTTCAAAAAACACAGTACTTTTAATATATAAGTGACTAAGTATGCTCTAATACATATGGTCCTCAATGAAAATTATCGTTTTTTTTTGTTAATTTGTCCATAATGAATAAGATTCCTTACTGTCGATCTTTATATTAAGAAAAACATCTAAACAAGTTCGTATTGTATTTTCGTTCAGATAACGTTTCCAGTTACTATTTCCTAGTTATCATTTAATGTAGTTGATCATTATTTTACTGTTATGTATAAAGAAATTTAGCATTATGCATTTATAATACAGAACAATTTGGTGGTTCAACTGCCTCATAATTATGTAAAAGACATCGCGACAAATACTTGATAATAAAATCAAGATTTTTTTGACAACTATATAATGCTGTTGAAATCATGCCGTTTGGAGTTGTCATACGCTTCTTAGTAAATAATATTAAGTAAAGTTTGGCACAATTTATCACTGTATATACAAATTGTTTAGGTATAATGTATTCGTTTTTTTTATGTTTAATGTTACTTAATCCTAAACTTCTTTTGCAACGTTTATATCTGATATAATTAGTAATTGTCGCGTAACGGCGTATGAAAAATATATTTCCCCAAATGAAATTAGCGTATCGGCGATGGAGCGGCCACATTTAAAAGTGTATACTCTTGTCACTGTCCTGACATTATTTTTCGATGTACTGTCATGTTCACAGAAAATGGTACCATCCGTTTTCTATGTGCGGCGGCTGGACGCCACGAGAGAAGGTAAACAACAGCATACAGGACGCTACCAGCTTGGGAGCTACTCTATCATGTAGTTATTTAAGTATTAAAGTCAGTAACCAGGAATGACTTTACATCAACCTTACAACCAAGACTATCTCAGCTATACACAGACACCACATTGGCGACGAGGATGAACTGGGAACGCAGGTATTTTGTTCAACAAAACACAAGGAAGGAGCATGCTGTCTCGCCCAGAGAAGGAAGAAGCTGTCTGTGAGCACCATACCCGATGCTGTATGCAACCCCATGCTGTGTGCTGACTGTTGCTGTGTGCTGATCGTTGCTGTGTGCTGGCCGTTGCTGTGTGCTGGCCAATGCTGTGTGCTACCCAAGCTGTGCTGAGTGTTGCTGTGAGAGGAATCTGCCGACGCTGTGTACGAAACGACGCTTTGATGCAGTGTACAAAACCTGATGTTTTGGTTACGAAACGACGCTCCGTGCTACAAAATTCTTCACGCTGTGAGCCTACTGCTGCCAACTGCTGCCTACTGCTGCCAACTGCTGCCTACTGCTGCCTACTGCTGTATCAACTGCTGACAACTGCTGTACCAACTGCTAACAACTGCTGTGTTGCTGTGAGTAGGAACAACACATGTACACAAGGGCTAGGTAAGAAATCAGTTGCTGCTGTGTTGTGCACTGTTGTGAACTTTTGCATTAAAATGCTTGTGTGCTTTGCAAAATTAAAGTAATTACAGTGAATTCTTAAATAACATATACAGTGCAGTAAGTGTTATATATTCTGAGGAACATTTTAAGTGATAAGTTTAAATTTATTCAGTAAAAATGGCAAATATACCTCAGTTTCCTGCATTTGATCCTGACTGTGACCAGACAAACCTGTCACAGAGGTGGGTCAAATGGCTTAAAAGGTTTGAAAAATTGATGTTGATAGTTTCAAAAGTGCTGAAAGAAAGCGTGCCTTTCTACTTCACTATGCAGGTGATAGAGTTTGTGACATCTTTGATACACTGAAAGATACTGGTGGTGCTAAAGATTATGACACTGCCAAGGCCAAATTAACTGAGCATTTCAAACCAAGGCAAAATACTGCTATGGAAATTATGCATTTCAGGAGAGCAAAACAACTCTCTAATGAAACTGTTGATCAATACCATACACGTCTGCAGGGTTTAGCAGCCCACTGTGAGTTTGCTGATGTTGACAAAGAAATCAAACAGCAAATAATTGAAACATGCACATCTACACGTCTCCGTCGAAGAGCTCTAGAACTTGTTGATGATGAAAGTTCTCTTAACAAGATACTGGATATGGCTCGTCGAATGGAAGATGCTGCACGTGATGCTCGTGCCATGGAGTGCAGTGCCAACAACGGTTCTGCCACTGTTACTAACAGTCATGAAGTATGTAAGGTTCAGGGAGTACACCATGATCGTAGAAGATATCATGCCAAACCTAACATTAAATTGAGCCGAGAACCACATCACAACTGGAGTCATGGAACAAGACTCAAGCAGTCACAACGACTCACATCAGAGGTTGTCAATAATAAATGTTACAATTGTGGAGGAGACTACCCACACCAAGATAATGTTTGTCCTGCACAAGGTAAGAAGTGCTATGAGTGTAGAAAACTAAATCATTTTGGTGCTATGTGTCGTTCCGCACTAAAGAAACCACAATCAATAAATAAAAGCAATGTACGAGGATCAAGTCATAGGAGTCGAGGTGGCAAACACAATATTGCACCTCAAATCAAGAATGTTAATAATATACAAGACAACATTTCATTACAACCAGTCTCAGATGACAGTGAATGTGATTATATTTGTGGAGTACAAGCAATCACAGAATGGAATGATCTTCCAAACAACCCAGAGACTATAGTATACATTGCTGGCATTTGTCTCAAAATTCTCATTGACACTGGATCAAACATTGACACCATTGCTGAGTGCCACTATGAAAAATTTAAAAAACATTCCAAAGCTTGAAAACTACAATGGCAAAGCCACTGCCTATGCTTCAAAGGTAGCCTTACCAGTGATTGGAACTTTCACTGCAGAGATTAAGTCAAAGAATGCAATGCTCATTACTACATTCCATGTTGTTAGGAATGCAAAGGAGTCTTTACTCAGTTACAAGACTTCAACCAAATTGGGGCTACTTCAGCTTTCTAATGCTGTAGCAGTGGAATCTGCAAACAATGTTGATGCTATTGTTGCTGAATTTTCTGATCGGTTTAAATCCATAGGTTGTTATACTGATAGCAAGGTACATCTGCATATCAACCCAGATGTAATTCCAGTTGCCCAACCACATCGCCGACAACCATTCCATACTCGCAAGAAAGTCGATGCCGAACTGGATAGGCTGATAGAACTAGATATCATTGAACCGGTAACAGGCCCAACACCATGGGTAAGCCCAATTGTCACTCCACCGAAGCCGAAGAATCCAGATGAGATACGCATTTGTGTAGACATGCGTGTTCCCAACAAGGCAATAATGCGTGAACGCCATCCTACACCCACTGTAGATGATATGATATACCGCTTGAATGGTGCAACTGTATTCAGCAAGTTAGATTTAAACAAGGGCTATCATCAGCTTGAACTTGATGATGAGAGTCGATTCATCACAACGTTTACGACACATCGAGGTCTGTATAGGTACAAGCGCCTGAGTTTTGGTATTAACAGTGCTGCTGAAGTATTCCAGCACATCATCAGCCAGGTATTGCAAGATATACCTAATGCTGACAACATGTCTGATGACATCATTGTTTATGGCCGTACCCAAGCTGAACACGACAAAGCTCTTCGTGCAACATTGCAACGCTTACGAGAAAAGAATTTGACGCTAAGCCGAGCAAAGTGTGAGTTCAATAAACATAAAATTGAATTCTTTGGACATGTACTTAGTGACAAAGGTCTGTCTCCAGATCCTAAGAAAGTTGCAGATATCAAGAATGCTGCACCTCCTTCAACATCCACTGAAGTACATAGTTTTCTGGGAATGGCAAACTACTGTTCTCGCTTCATTCCAGATTTTGCTACCATTACGAAGCCTCTACGTGAGCTCCTGAAGAAAAATGCATCATGGTACTGGAGCGATGTCGAGCAAAATGCATTTGATGCTGTGAAAGATGCACTAGTAGAAAATGCGACTGCTGCATACTTTGATCCATCAATGGACACTGAGTTAACGGTGGATGCTAGTCCTGTTGGTTTAGGTGCTGTGTTAGCCCAACACAAACCTGGTCAACCAGATTCAAGAGTAGTAATTGCCTATGCCAGCCGTTCTCTCACAGATGTTGAGCAACGATACAGTCAGACAGAGAAGGAAGCTCTTGCTCTTGTATGGGGCTGTGAACACTTCAATGTGTATCTGCTTGGTGCACCCTTTACCACGATAGTCACTGACCACAAACCGTTGGAGACCATCTTCAATAATCCAAAGTCCAAACCACCAGCTCGCATTGAGAGATGGGCTCTTCGTCTGCAACCATACAACTTTACGGTGAAATACAAGCCAGGTGCAGGCAATCCCGCTGATTACATCAGTCGACATCCTGCCAACAGTTTCACCATCACCAAGCATCAGCAAGTTGCCGAGGAATATGTACACTCTGTAACCTGTGATGCAGTCCCTAAGGCTCTCACTCTTGATGAAATCCGTACTGCAACCCTAGAGGACCCAACTCTGCAAGCAACAGTGGATGCATTGACTAAGAAAAAGTTTCCACGCATCCCACCCTCAGGAGTTGACCAAGATGCATTCAAAGCACTTGAACGCATCCAGACAGAATTAAGTGTTACGCAACAACGCGACACCGTGCTGCGAGGTACTCGTATCGTCATTCCAGCTGTTCTCCAGCAACGTGCTCTGAAGCTTGCACATCAAGGACACCAAGGTCTTGTAAGGACCAAACAGCTGCTACGAGAAAAGGTGTGGTTTCCTGGCATTGATCGTCAAGCTAAGGACATGCATGATGCCTGTGTCCCTTGCCAAGCTGCAGTGGATACTTCAAGACCAACACCTCTACAACCTTCACCACTACCTGCTGCACCATGGATGGAAGTATCGATGGACTTCTGTGGACCGCTACCAACTGGAGAGTACTTGATGGTAGTCATTGATGATCACTCACGTTATCCAGAAGTAGAAATCATCACTTCCACATCTGCAAAGGCTGTCATCCCGAAACTCGACAAGATCTTTTCAAACTTTGGCATTCCTGAAGTTGTCAAGACGGACAATGGACCGCCATTTAATGGACAAGACTTTGTCAACTTTGCTGAGCATATTGGATTCAAACACCGCCGTGTGATGCCACTACATCCACAAGCAAATGGAGAAGTAGAGAGATTCATGCAACCTCTCATGAAAGCTGTACGCTGTGCTCATGCCGAAGGACGATCCTGGAAACAAGCTATGTATGCTTTTCTCAGGAACTACCGTGCAACACCGCATGGAACACTGGGCAAGTCGCCTGGCGAACTTTTATTTGGACGTCCTATGAGAATCGCACTACCTGTCATGCCAGCCAAGGTAACGGATAAACGTCTCGCTCAGAAGGATGCACTAGCCAAGGGCAAAATGAAAATTGCTCATGATCAACGTGCAAAGGAACAATTCATAAAGGTTGGAGATACTGTTCTCGTTAAAAAGAAAAAAGAGGGAAAGCTAGATATGCCGTATGATACAAAACCATATAAAGTGATTAGTGTAAAAGGAACTATGGTAACAGCGAGTAATAGAGATCATAGTATAACACGTAATATGGCTTATTTCAAAGTGATTCCAATAGTGTAGAAAATGATGAAGTGCAAAGTCGTGCAAAAGAAAAAGAAAAAATGAGTTATAACTCGATAAACAATTCATCGAGGGATATTTTTGTATTTAAGGACTCTCGTCCAAAACGTCATGTTAAACGCCCTACACGATATGATGATTAATTGTGTTCCTATGTAATGCAAAGTATTTACTTGTTATGCTGAACTAAATTTAATATTGTTTGAATAATGCAGATCTCTCATTCAATATTTTGTAACTTTGTATTACAGTTTCTTTCATGTTTGTTTAACATTGCATATGTATTTTTAACATTGAAATCCTTTGTGGTAAAGATTGTTTAAATTCTTTGTGTGTGTTAATTAATGTTAAATGTATGCAATATCTCTTGATATGTTAATAACTTACTTTGTGTCAATAACTTTGCTTTGTGCTACAAGCATGGTAGACATCCTGTATTCATTCTTTTTAAAGAAAAGGAGGGATGTCATGTTCACAGAAAATGGTACCATCCGTTTTCTATGTGCGGCGGCTGGACGCCACTAGAGAAGGTAAACAACAGCACAGGACGCTACCAGCTTGGGAGCTACTCTATCATGTAGTTATTTAAGTATTAAAGTCAGTAACCAGGAATGACTTTACATCAACCTTACTACCAAGACTATCTCAGCTATACACAGACACCACATGTACGTATTTATTTTTGTACCAATATGTTCGCAATAGAATGTTCTCGAAGAACTAAGTATAAAAATTTCAAATAAGGATGCGTTCGACCGCACACAATTAAAAATTACATCGATCATATCGGCGTGTCAATAATACAATTGTTTCCCACGATGATTCTGCCTGCTGTTTCCAAATAGCTGTTCGGCTATTAGAGAACAACGTAAATTTCATGGCGATATTGTAAATTATCCCCAAGTAGATCGGATCGAAA
>WNGS01096213.1:141870-162419 GCA_020271785.1 Procambarus virginalis
GGGGACTATTGTGTCTGTTGTACTGGTATTGTACACCATGCTAGTGGGGACTATTGTGTCTGGGTACTGGTATTGTACACCATGCTAGTGGGGACTATTGTGTCTGGTGTACTGGTATTGTACACCATGCTAGTGGGGGACTATTGTGATGGTTTGTACTGGTATTGTACACCATGCTAGTGGGGACTATTGTGTCTGTTGTACTGGTATGTACACCATGCTAGTGGGGACTATGTGTCTGGTGTACTGGTATTGTACACCATGTGTGGTGTGGGGACTATTGTGTCTGTTGTACTGGTATTGTACACCATGCTAGTGGGGACTATTGTGTCTGGTGTACTGGTATTGTACACCATGCTAGTGGGGACTATTGTGTCTGGTGTACTGGTATTGTACACCATGCTAGTGGGGACTATTGTGTCTGGTGTACTGGTATTGTACACCATGCTAGTGGGGACTATTGTGTCTGTTGTACTGGTATTGTACACCATGCTAGTGGGGACTATTGTGTCTGGTGTACTGGTATTGTACACCATGCTAGTGGGGACTATTGTGTCTGGTGTACTGGTATTGTACACCATGCTAGTGGGGACTATTGTGTCTGGTGTACTGGTATTGTACACCATGCTAGTGGGGAATATTGTGTCTGGTGTACTGGTATTGTACACCATGCTAGTGGGGACTATTGTGTCTGTTAAACTGGCATTGAACAGTACACTAGGTGATCTCGTGTTATAAGTGAGTAGGTTACTCACCTACTTGTACATAGCCCGTGCTACTTGGAACTTCTTGTTCCAGGTAGCGAATCTTGAACAACAACAACAACCTACTTGTATTCACTTAACAGTGCTCACCAAATTGAACTCAATACATGTACTCTCCTAATTGTTCTCATGTAGTTGTACTCACCTACTTGTATTCATCTAGCAGTGTTCACCAAGTTGTACTCACCTACATGCACTCTCCTAGTTGTTCTCATGTAGTTGTACTCACCTACTTGTATTCATCTAGCAGTGTTCACCAAGGGGTACTCATCTAACTACATGTACTCTCCTAGTTTCACTCATATAGTTGTACTTACCTAGTTGTACTCATCTATTTGTACTTCAGTGATATTTAATATAAAATCTACTATAATACAGATGCATGTGATAAAGAGGTATTTTGAGGCACTCTAATTTTTCATTCGAAAAAAATGGTAGATTTGTCGGAGAACCCGACACCATTTAATAATATTACATGCAATGTGCAGATAATATTGCTGCTGTGTTGTATACATAAGTTAACCTATAGAAAATGTAGCTTGTAGTGGAGTTTTCTGTCAATAGAAAATGGGATATCATTGCTACATACTATTATAAATTCACCAGCTATTCTGTTGGGAATTATTCTTAAACACATTAGTCTTTGGACTTTATACATCATAAAAACATCTCATTTTAATTAACTTAATTATCAGTATCAAAATAGAGTAAATGTGACCCTTCTATCAGTTACTGATATCTGGACAAAGTAGGCCAGGAGTGTCAGTAGGAGAAAGTGGTCAGCTATTGTTGTTAAGACCAGAGGCGCAGAGAGCAAATTCGGCTCAATTTCAACAATAAACAAGGGAGGTGTTCTACCGAAACCCGTTTATCTAAGCATTTCTGGCCAGTTAAATGTTAGGTAGATATTGGGCGAACCGGTTAGAATGCGAACAGCCTCTTAATAAAAGGTAATTAAGCCTTGGTCCTTATTATCTAATATACAGTGTTTTCTCTGATACAACTGTCATATATTAGGATTCTGGCTTTACAGTTAGCGCCCTTTGACAGGATAAGAAGAGGAAGCAAGACTTGATACATCAGTTACTGTGTGACGGTAGCCGTAGCCTCAAACGAGGATAATTTGGTGTCTACATCCTAGTTATAACTGGTGAACTTAAGCCTGCTGTACAATAAGATAAGGAACCTCCTCAATGTATACTAATATATGGAGTTTAATACTGTAGTTTGATTGGCTGCATATATATAAATTCAATATAAACCCCCCCCCTAATGTGTAAGGATCGATTTGTGAGATTATTGCAGAAATACAGTCCAATTAACATCATACCAATTGCTATCGAAATATATAAATTAACGTAAATATAAATTCTATATAAATTCATATAAATTAAATAAATATGCAGCAGCATATTCCATTTATGTTGATGTATTATGCATAAAGTAACCAATTATAATTTAAACATTAAAACAGTATTACTGAATACATCATTTAGCAAACAGGGTTATAAAAACAAATTTTAGCAAGATCATAATAAAAAATAAATGTTTCGCACACCTATCATACAACTAAGACACAGCATTCACAATTTATATGTATAATGTACATAAATTTAATATTTAAACATGAACAAAATATTTTTTAAATAAATAAATGTGAAAATTGTTTAAGAAAAGGCAGCATTTGCTGTATTACATAAAGAAATACTTTAACCATTGTTGGGTTAAAGGTTGCTCATGTGCTTGTTGAACCACACATGAAACTTATCTCTCCCCACAACCATGTTGAAACTTTGATGAAGGTTTCCACAACGTTTTGTGTTTGCTGGGATTAGAGGTTGTATATATGATGTGGGAATTTCCCACATCACTTCACCACGTTAACGTCACCATGTTCTTACCATATATGATAATTTCTTTAGATGATGTTTTTCACTGATCTCACAATATGGCACTTAAAATGAAGTTGGTACAGTCGCTGGTTAACTGTTGTACTATGAACTATTGCATGTGTTGGCTGTGATGGTGATTGCGTAGAGCTGGACCCCAGGGGCAGGAGGCGATGCTGGGTTAGAACGACCCGTTCCCTCTTAACATCACCCACGTTATGATGGAGTCAGCAGTGGACAACGCCCAGACATGGTTCATGACCAACAACCTGGCTGATCACTGGTACCCTGGAGGAGGTTAGTACATATTCTATTCTAATTGCCTTGACATAGCAGATCAATTCCCTCACAAGGCTTTTTTAAATATGATGCATGTGATGATTTACACTGAACATGTTGATATAAATTTTGTTATCAAATTGTTTTAATAAATGATACGACGTATTTGTACAAATTATCAGTATTAACGCATTTTGATGAACTGTTAATTGTTCCTCACTTCTTAAAAGAGCTTGATCTTACTTTTTTATAATTGTAAAAATGTTCTTATTGAAGCAATTGTACACACTATTTACTAGCCTGGATAATCACTTGATATTTAGACACATTATATTATGAAATAATAGAAATGTACAAATATTTTTTAATGACTAGAGTAAATTTTTGTTCTACTGTTTGGAAGGTAAATATACTACACTGAGTGTTAACTACAACTTTGGGAGGTAAATATAATACACTGAGTGTTAACTACAAATGAAGATATAAAAAAAAAGTTTCTTGCTAGTGAAGTTCAATTCAATTAGCCTTAACTAATTACTAAATAACTTGTATAATTAAAATCAACAGAGAAAACAATATATCTATATTTTTAAGAGAGAATGGAGCAAATCTGTTTATCTGTTTGTCCAAGATGCTTGAGCTAGCCTCGCCCGACGCTTCAGGGTGACTGGTTAAGGGGTGGTGGTTGATGAGCATAGGAGGATTAGGGTTGAACTCATTGTTCTCATAAAAAGAGGGTTCGAGAACCAGCAACCTCCGTAAAATCAGTGGAGATGAAAGGTGGCCAGGTCATTACCAGGACCGGATCAGCCCCCCATGGTGCAACCTTCTGATGCTGAGATCGACCCAAGCAATGAGTCGTCCAGAGCTTTCAACACTTACATGGCATAACCATGTAAGTGTTGATTATGGGGTCGGCCCGGTCACCCTGGTGGCCGAAAAACCACCGGGTTCTCCATCTGGTTATAATTCAAAAGATCAGGTGTTAAAAATTAAGGGTTAGGAGAATATTTGTCAAGAACTCTCCTATTTTGGATAAAATTATGCAGTTGAGGAAGTCATATGCAAAAACGCTGAAGTTATAAGTTAAAGGTTTGATGTCCTAGTTCAAACTGTTGCATTCAACAAGGAATATGGCCACTACACGAGAATTAAGTTTAGGATCGCAGTGTACATATGCTTGGCTTATATATCAGGTAATCAGAGCTGCACGTGACTCCTGCAGCCTACCAGAGCTACACGTGACACCTGCAGCCTACCACAGCTGCACGTGACGCCTGCAGCCTACCAGAGCTACACGTGACGCCTGCAGCCTACCAGAGCTGCACGTGACGCCTGCAGTCTACCAGAGCTGCACGTGACGCCAGCAGCCTACCAGAGCTGCACGTGACGCCTGCAGTCTACCAGAGCTGCACGTGACACCTGCAGCCTACCAGAGCTGCACGTGACTCCTGCAGCCTACCACAGCTGCACGTGACGCCTGCAGCCTACCAGAGCTGCGCGTGACGCCTGCAGCCTACCACAGCTGCACGTGACGCCTGCAGCCTACCAGAGCTGCACGTGACGCCTGCAGTCTACCAGAGCTGCACGTGACACCTGCAGCCTACCACAGCTGCACGTGACGCCTGCAGTCTACCAGAGCTGCACGTGACACCTGCAGCCTACCACAGCTGCACGTGACGCCTGCAGCCTACCAGAGCTGCACGTGACGCCTGCAGCCTACCACAGCTGCACGTGACGCCTGCAGCCTACCACAGCTGCACGTGACGCCTGCAGCCTACCACAGCTGCACGTGACGCCTGCAGCCTACCACAGCTGCACGTGACGCCTGCAGCCTACCACAGCTGCACGTGACGCCTGCAGCCTACCACAGCTGCACGTGACGCCTGCAGCCTACCACAGCTGCACGTGACGCCTGCAGCCTACCACAGCTGCACGTGACGCCTGCAGCCTACCACAGCTGCACGTGACGCCTGCAGCCTACCACAGCTGCGCGTGACGCCTGCAGCCTACCACAGCTGCGCGTGACGCCTGCAGCCTACCACAGCTGCACGTGACGCCTGCAGCCTACCACAGCTGCACGTGACGCCTGCAGCCTACCACAGCTGCACGTGACGCCTGCAGCCTACCACAGCTGCACGTGACGCCTGCAGCCTACCACAGCTGCACGTGACGCCTGCAGCCTACCACAGCTGCACGTGACGCCTGCAGCCTACCACAGCTGCACGTGACGCCTGCAGCCTACCACAGCTGCGCGTGACGCCTGCAGCCTACCACAGCTGCACGTGACGCCTGCAGCCTACCACAGCTGCACGTGACGCCTGCAGCCTACCACAGCTGCACGTGACGCCTGCAGCCAACCAGAGCTGCACGTGACGCTGTGCACAGCTCAAACATGGCAGTTACATGATTATTACTTGTCTCCAAGATCTCACATCACACTGCATTTTCATATATTTAAGCAGTGCAATGACCAACTGCTCAATATTTTTTTTATCAGGTATCAAAAGCTTCGATAATTGATCAGAGGGTAAATTATATTAGCTAAATATAGTTAAGTAATTATAATTAAGTAATTATAAAAAGAAAGGATCAAGTTGTCATGACTACATAACGTCATTTATGACAGAGAATATTTAAAAGTCCTTGTTGCTGTTGTTGTTGTTAAAGAGTCGCTACCTGAAACAAATAGTTCAAAGTAGCAGGGGCTATGGTGAGCCCGTAAGTTAAAAGTCCTTAGACATCGTTCCAATTAACTAGGATCCTGCGGGCTCACCATAGCCCGTGCTACTTGGAACTTTGTTCCAGGTAGCGAATCTTTAACAACAACAACAACTAGGCTCTTTCAGACTCGATCTGTGAACACCACATGTGTGAGGCTGAAGCTCTATCGACCGAGCTATTGAGTAGTCTTGATAAGGAAAGTAGATTTCCCTATTAATGGTTTTTGAATGGAAATGTGGAGGCCAATTTATATTTACTTATACATCATTCACGATACCAATACCAGAGCAAAAGCACACAAGTCTAATGATGTCACAAATATAAAATTGACAAATATGATATAATGGAACATGTGACTGCCGGGAGGTAAATACAGAGTAGATAGTATAGTGCAGGTCTGTGTTTCATTGCGTCCATACCACGATCTTGTGTGGCATATTCCTAAGATTAATAGATATGTTTGCAACTTTGATTTTTTGGTGGAAGAATGAAACTTTTCTTGCTATATTTCTTGCACAGGTTCACACGCGTGGCTCTAGTCGTAAATTTCCCTACTGATAATAGACCTAGGCCTTAGTGACAAATAACATATCAACTCCCTGGGATTGTGATACTAGACTCGTACCTTAGTGACAAGCATCATATTAACTCCCTGGGGTGATACTAGACCCGTACCTTAGTGACAAGCATCATATTAACTCCCTGGGGTGATACTAGACCCGTACCTTAGTGACAAGCATCATATTAACTCCCTGGGGTGATACTAGACCCGTACCTTAGTGACAAGCATCATATTAGCACCCTGGGGTGATACTAGACCCGTACCTTAGTGACAAGCATCATATTAGCACCCTGGGGTGATACTAGACCCAGACTTTAGTGACAAGCATCATATTAACACCCTGACTTGTGATACTAGCCCCGGGCCTTAGGTGATTATTAGTTTATTATGCCACTGACCCTCAGATGACAAACAGCAAAGTTTTCCTAATGTACCAGTGTTACTTCACTACACAGTTATTATGAAAACTATCTTTTTTGGTGACCATACAACCCTTTAACAAGATAATTCTAAATGATTTTCCGTTTGTTTTGACTGACAGACGTGACCACAACGGGGGATGATCGAGGACACATTATCAGGAAACTTGCCGCTATGCCATCCTCAACTAACTCCTCCAGCAGCCTAGCCTCCAACTACTCCACTAACTTCTCCACTGTGTTTTCCTGTATGGGTGTAAGGGACTGTGACCTATTCTTTCTTCAGGATGAAAACTTCCAAAACTACTACCGTGTTTGTAAGTCTTATTTTCCTCATTATTTATTTTAAAGTTAATTTTTTTTAATAGCTGGTTTTGTAGTTTTGTTTGGAGCTATTACTAAAGAAAATAAATTTTTGTTTTCACACGTTTTGGACAGTGCATTGTCTTCAAATGTTAAATACGGTTAGTAGCATTGCTCTTCGTAATTTACCAAGTGAATTTAATCACTCAAACAGATTCGACTTAAAGTACATATAAAATGTTACTTACAACTGTATTACTTTGTGAAACCTTTTGTTTTATAAAAATTTATTTAGTTTTCACCTTTATATAAATTGACTGAAACACATACAAAATTTCTGAAAGAAATAGATCATTAGATGAAAGAACTTATAACAAAATATGATCATTATCCATCAAGCTCTTCTTGAATTGATGGAGCGAGGTGTCAAGATGTGCCTCATATTAGCTGCAAAATACAAAAATGGTACAAATCGAAGCTCTTTACTCTAGGATTAAAATATAAACAGGAGTGTATGCAAGAGGATGTTTTTTTCTGAGGTTTACGTGGAGAGAAACACAGATGAACGACTGAGCCTCAGGACGTAGGTACGTGAAGAGCAACTATACAGCCCTTTTATTCCTTGCAAAGGGGCACAACCAGCCCTTGATACACACAGAGAGGAGCAACAAAACTCTCGGATATCCATTGTGAAAAGCAGCGCAGCTTTTGGAAATACACAGAGAGGAGAAACACAGCACTTGGACATAAATGAGCAACATGTCCCGTTTGCATACTTAACACTTTCGCGCGCTCGGCACTCTTTAAAAAAAATAGTGCATTGTGCGCGCGGCGTTTTGGAGCAAGGCTGCTCTTGCATATCCATGGACAGGAACAGCAACAGCTCATAGACATTTCCTTGATCGGATCTACAAAGTTCATGGGAATTTATGGAGACGAGATACATGCCTGGAGAGGAGTAACCAGTAACATTAATATGCTTATAGAGCAGCAAAAAGCTGATAGATATGCATAAGTGCATAAACATACAAATTAAAGGAAATAGGATACTGGAAATTATATCTAGAAGAGTTAGGAATTAGACATTATGTATAAGTCTTCAGATCTGTCTTCTCCCCTTGTTACGCCTCATTTAGATAATGATGTTCAGTTTTGCTCTCCATACTTTTGAACGGACATAAAGTAACTTCAACCCACATGAAGGATGACAAAACTAAGACCTTTAATTTGAAACCTTCCTTATAAAATGTAATTTAATGTATTATTTTACATTTTATAGTGAGATGAACAGTAAGAAGAGAGAGATGATTGAAGTACAAAAATGGATGATATGTTTCAGCAAAGTTGTTTGTTTTCTGGCAGCTCTAGCAGATGCCATAGACTTCCTCCATAAATTAAGCATTTAAGGGCAACATCCCATTAGAATTGCGAGATGTGAACAGAGTATGAAATTTCTTTAAGAAGCAATGGCAAGGGAAAATGAAGGTGCCAAGCAGGGCTGTCAGAGTATTTATGGAGTCTGCGGTAATGCTAGAAAGATGCCGGGATTGGAACAATATAGGATGATTATCTCAACTTTCAGCTGCCGTAATTATTGAATCATAAGCTATATATAACTTTAATAATAACACACAAATTCAAATAATATAAATGATAAATTATGTATTATTCCACTTACTGTCTACCTCAAAAATATAATAAAAAATTTTGTTCACAGGCATTGGTTGTTGGAACAATGAACTGAGCATGATAAGTTACAATCGTAATGGAGGTGGTGAAGTGGTAAGCATTATAACACTAATCATAACTGGCAATGGTAATGTCTTCTCACAGGTATAACATAGGATGAAAACCCACGCTTGTGTATTTGTGAAATTTATGTAAGCAATTCACACACACACACACACACACACACAAACACACACACACACACACACACACACACCACACACACACACACAACACACACACACACACACACACACACACACCACACACACACACACACACACACATACATATACCACACACACACACACACACACACCACACCACACACACACACACACACACACACACACACACACATACATACACACATAGGGGCCTCGTAGCCTGGTGGATAGCATGCAGGACTCGTAATTCTTTGGCGCGGGTTCGATTCCCGCACGAGGCAGAAACAAATGGGCACAGTTTCTTTCACCCTGAATGCCCCTGATACCTAGCAGTAAATAGGTACCTGGGAGTTAGTCAGCTGTTACGGGCTACTTCCTGGTGTGTGTGTGTGTACTCACCTATATGTACTCACCTATATGTGTCTGCAGGATCGAGCATTGACTCTTGGATCCCGCCTTTCGAGCATCAGTTGTTTACAGCAATGACTCCTGTCCCATTTCCCTATCATACCTTGTTTTAAAATTATGAATAGTATTTGCTTCCACAACCTGTTCCTTGAGTGCATTCCATTTTCCCACTACTCTCACGCTAAAAGAAAACTTCCTAACATCTCTGTGACTCATCTGAGTTTCCAACTTCCATCCATGTCCCCTCGTTCTGTTACTATTCCGTGTGAACATTTCGTCTATGTCCACTCTGTCAATCCCTCTGAGTATTTTATACGTTCCTATCATGTCCCCTCTCTCCCTTCTTCTTTCTAGTGTCGTAAGGCACAGTTCCCTCAGGCGCTCCTCATACCCCATCCCTCGTAGCTCAGGGACGAGTCTCGTTGCAAACCTCTGAACCTTTCCAGTTCATTATATGCTTCTTCAGATGGGGACTCCATGATGAGGCGGCATACTCTAAGACTGGCCTCACGTAGGCAGTGTAAAGCGCCCTAAATGCCTCCTGCTTAGGTTTCTGAATGATGTTCTAACTTTTGCCAGTGTCGAGTACGCTGCTGTCGTTATCCTATTTATATGTGCCTCAGGAGATAGATTAGGTGTTATGTCCACACCCAGGTCTCTTCGCGCGTCGTCACAGGTAGACTGTTCCCCTTCATGTGTACTGCCTTTGGTCTCCTATCTCCTAGTCCCATTTCCATAACTTTACATTTGCTCGTGTTGAATTCCAATAGCCATTTCTCTGACCATCTCTGCAACCTGTTCAGGTTCTTGGAGGATCCTGCAATCCTCATCTGTCACAACTCTTCTCATCAACTTTGCGTCATCCGCAAACATCGACATGTAGGACTCTACACCCGTAAACATATCGTTAACATATACAAGAAATAGAATTGGTCCAGCACCGATCTTGTGGTACTCCACTTGTTACTGTTCGCCAGTCCGACTCTCGCCCCTTACCGTAACTCTTTGGCTCCTTCCTGTTAGGTAGTTCCTTATCCATGCTAGGACCTTTCCCCCTACCCCCGCCTGCCTCTCGAGTTGAACAGCAGTCTCATGTGCGGTTACTGTATCAAAGGCTTTTTGGCAGTCCAGAAATATGCAGTCTGCCCAACCATCTCTGTCCTGTCTTATCCTCGTTATTTTATCATAGAATTCCAGAAGGTTTGTTAGGCACGATTTCCTGTCCAGAACCATGTTGATGTTTGTTCACAAACCTAACGTTCTCCAGGTGCGCAACCAGTCGTAGCCTAATTATTCTTTCCAGTATTTTACAGGGGATGCTTGTCGTGATACAGGTCTATAGTTAAGTGCCTCCCCTATCGCCTTTCTTGAAGATCGGCACGACATTTGCCTTCTTCCAGCAACTGGGCAATTCTCCCGACATAAGTGACTCATTAAAGATCATCGCCAGAGGCACGCTGAGGGCCTGCGCCGCTTCTTTTAGTATCCACGGTGATACTTTGTCTGGTCCTACTGCTTTAGATGCATCAGAGTTGTCAACTGTTTCATTACCTCTTCTGCTGTCACCTCTATATCTGATAGTCTTTCATCTAGGGTAACCCCTTCCAACAATGGGAGCTGCTCGGGCTCGGTAGTGAACACTCCATGGAAACTGGCATTCAGTGCCTCACAGATTCCTTGTCATTTCAGTATATGCCCCCTCTGCCTTCCTTAGCCTTGTCACTTGGTCGTTCACCGACATTTTCCTTCTTATATGACTGTGTAGTAGCTTAGGTTTTTTTTTTGCTTTGATTGCAATATCGTTCTCATAGTCCCTTTCCGATGTTCGTCTTATGTAATGTAATCGTTCCTAGCTCTGTTGCATCTGATCCTGTTGTCCTCTGTCCTTTGTCTTCTGTACTTCCTCCACTCCCGCCTGCTGGCCTTTTTTGCTTCCTGACACTGTCTATTAAACCAAGGGTATTATATTCCTTCTTATTTTTTCCCTTTACTGTTGGTATAAATCTCTCTTCGGCCTCTTGGCATTTCTGTTGACTAGGTCCATCATATCTTGGACTGTTTTCCTCTAATTTCTTCCTCCCACTGCACTTCTCCCAGATAGTCCCTTATCCTCCTATAGTCCCTTTCCTGTAGTCAACTCTCCTTTCCCAGATCTCTTGTCCCATCGTCATAAGTTTGAATTCCATCATGTAGTCAAAGACTAGGACACAATGGTCATGGCCCCTAGAGGTATTTCATGCTCCAAATTCTCGATATCTTCTACGTTCTGGGTGAAAATCAGGTCTAATAGGCTCGGGGCATCTCCTCCTCTTTCCCTTGTGTCTTCCTTCACATGCTGTGTTAGGAAATCCTGTCTATAAATCTACTAATTTTGCTCCCACAGTCGTCCCCTCCATGGGGATTCCTTGATTCCCATTTATCTCTCCATGATTTAGGTCCCCCATGACCAGCAGCTCGCTCTCATTCTGTGGGCTAGTGTTGCTGCCTTCTGCAGTTCATCTATGCAGCCTTGTTGTTGTCATCATACTCCTGCCTGGGTCTTCTCTCTTTTGGTGGGGGATTGTAGATTACTAAGATCACAATCTTCCTCCCATCTACTGTTAGAGTTCCATGTATGAAGCTTGTGCTCTCATTGGTAACCTGATTCCCAGGTCCTCAACTGCCATTTTCCGTATTAGGAGTGCCACTCCCCCTCCCTGTCTCTGTGTCCTCTCTTTTCTCATCACCTGGTACCCTTCAGGAAAGATGCATCTGAGATCATGTCATNCGGCTACACCCTCAACCTGCTACACCCTCAACTTGCTACACCCTCAACCGCTACACCCTCAACCTGCTACACCCTCAACCAGCTACACCCTCAACTGGCTACACCCTCAACCTGCTACACCCTCAACCTGCTACACCCTCAACCTGCTACACCCTCACCTGCTTCACCCTCAACCAGCTACACCCTCAGCCTGCTACACCCTCAACTGCCTACACCCTCAACCTGCTACACCCTCAACCTGCTACACCCTCAACCGGCTACACCCTCAACCTGGTACACCCTCAACCAGCTACACCCTCAACCTGCTACACCCTCAACCTGCTACACCCTCAACCAGCGACACCCTCAACAAGCTACACCCTCAACCTGCTACACCCTCAACCTGGCACACCCTCAACCAGCTACACTCTCAACCAGGTACACCCTCAACAAGCTACACCCTCAACAAGCTACAATCTCAACCGGCTACACCCTCAACTGGCTACACCCTCAACCTGGAACACCCTCAACAAGCTACACCCTCAACCTGGTACACCTCAACCAGCTACACCCTCAACCAGGTACACCCTCAACAAGCTACACCCTCAACAAGCTACAATCTCAACCGGCTACACCCTCAACTGGCTACACCCTCAACCTGGTGCACCCTCAACCGGCTACACCCTCAACCAGTTACACCCTCAACCTGCTACACCCTCAACTGGCTACACTCCCAACCTGGAACACCTTCAACATGCTACACCCTCAACCTGCTACACTCTCAACCGGCTACACCCTCAACCTGCTACACAGTCAACCGGTTAAAACCTCAACCTGCTACACCCTCAGCCTGCTACACTCTCAACTGGTTACACCCTCAACCTGCTACACCCTCAGCTGGCTACACTCTCAACCTGGTACACCCTCAACCGGTTACACCCTCAACCTGCTACATCCTCAACCGGCTTCACCCCAACCTGCTACACCCTCAACCGGCTACACCCTCAACCTGCTACATCCTCAACCGGCTTCACCCCAACCTGCTACACCCTCAACCGGCTACACCCTCAACCTGCTACATCCTCACGCGGCTACACCCTAAACTGGCTACACCCTCAACCTGCTACAGCCACACACGACTACACCCACACACGACTGCACCCACACACGACTACACCCACACACGGCTACACCCACACACGGCTACACCCACACACGACTACACCCACACACGGCTACACCCACACACGACTACACTCACACATGACTACACCCACATATGACTACACCCACACACGACTACACCCACACACGACTACACCCACACCCGACTAAACCAACACACGACTACACCCACACACGACTCGACCCACACACGACTACACCCACTCACGACTACACCCACACACGACTACACCCACACACGACTACACCCACACACGACTACACCCACACACGACTACACCCACACACGACTACACCCACACACGACTACACCCACACACGACTACACCCACACACGACTACACCCACACATGACTTCACGCTCAACCAGCTACAACAACACAACTACACCCTCAACCATCTCCACTCACACACACCACACACACAGTGTGTGGTGTGGGGACTATTGTGTCTGGTGTACTGGTATTGTACACCATGCTAGTGGGGACTATTGTGTCTGGTGTACTGGTATTGTACACCATGCTAGTGGGGACTATTGTGTCTGTTGTACTGGTATTGTACACCATGCTAGTGGGGATTATTGTGTCTGTTGTACTGGTATTGTACACCATGCTAGTGGGGACTATTGTGTCTGTTGTACTGGTATTGTACACCATGCTAGTGGGGACTATTGTGTCTGTTGTACTGGTATTGTACACCATGCTAGTGGGGACTATTGTGTCTGGTGTACTGGTATTGTACACCATGCTAGTGGGGACTATTGTGTCTGGTGTACTGGTATTGTACACCATGCCAGTGGGGACTATTGTGTCTGTTGTACTGGTATTGTACACCATGCCAGTGGGGACTATTGTGTCTGTTGTACTGGTATTGTACACCATGCTAGTGGGGACTATTGTCTGTTGTACTGGTATTGTACACCATGCCAGTGGGGACTATTGTGTCTGTTGTACTGGTATTGTACACCATGCCAGTGGGGACTATTGTGTCTGTTGTACTGGTATTGTACACCATGCCAGTGGGGACTATTGTGTCTGGTGTACTGGTATTGTACACCATGCCAATGGGGACTATTGTGTCTGTTGTACTGGTATTGTACACCATGCTAGTGGGGACTATTGTGTCTGTTGTACTGGTATTGTACACCATGCCAGTGGGGACTATTGTGTCTGGTGTACTGGTATTGTACACCATGCCAATGGGACTATTGTGTCTGTTGTACTGGTATTGTACACCATGCCAGTGGGGACTATTGTGTCTGTTGTACTGGTATTGTACACCATGCTAGTGGGGACTATTGTGTCTGTTAAACTGGTATTGTACACCATGCTAGTGGGGACTATTGTGTCTGGTGTACTGGTATTGTACACCATGTTAGTGGGGACTATTGTGTCTGTTGTACTGGTATTGTACACCATGCTACTGGGGACTATTGTGTCTGGTGTACTGGTATTGTACACCATGTTAGTGGGGACTATTGTGTCTGGTGTACTGGTATTGTACACCATGCCAGTGGGGACTATTGTGTCTGGTGTACTGGTATTGTACACCATGCTAGTGGGGACTATTGTGTCTGGTGTACTGGTATTGTACACCATGCTAGTGGGGACTATTGTGTCTGTTGTACTGGTATTGTACACCATGCTAGTGGGGACTATTGTGTCTGTTGTACTGGTATTGTACACCATGCTAGTGGGGATTATTGTGTCTGTTGTACTGGTATTGTACACCATGCTAGTGGGGACTATTGTGTCTGGTGTACTGGTATTGTACACCATGCTAGTGGGGACTATTGTGTCTGGTGTACTGGTATTGTACACCATGCTAGTGGGGACTATTGTGTCTGGTGTACTGGTATTGTACACCATGCTAGTGGGGACTATTGTGTCTGGTGTACTGGTATTGTACACCATGCCAGTGGGGACTATTGTGTCTGTTGTACTGGTATTGTACACCATGCCAGTGGGGACTATTGTGTCTGTTGTACTGGTATTGTACACCATGCTAGTGGGGACTATTGTCTGTTGTACTGGTATTGTACACCATGCCAGTGGGGACTATTGTGTCTGTTGTACTGGTATTGTACACCATGCCAGTGGGGACTATTGTGTCTGTTGTACTGGTATTGTACACCATGCCAGTGGGGACTATTGTGTCTGGTGTACTGGTATTGTACACCATGCCAGTGGGGACTATTGTGTCTGTTGTACTGGTATTGTACACCATGCTAGTGGGGACTATTGTGTCTGTTGTACTGGTATTGTACACCATGCCAGTGGGGACTATTGTGTCTGGTGTACTGGTATTGTACACCATGCCAATGGGGACTATTGTGTCTGTTGTACTGGTATTGTACACCATGCTAGTGGGGACTATTGTGTCTGTTGTACTGGTATTGTACACCATGCTAGTGGGGACTATTGTGTCTGTTACTGGTATTGTACACCATGCTAGTGGGGACTATTGTGTCTGGTGTACTGGTATTGTACACCATGCTAGTGGGGACTATTGTGTCTGTTGTACTGGTATTGTACACCATGCTAGTGGGGACTATTGTGTCTGGTGTACTGGTATTGTACACCATGCTAGTGGGGACTATTGTGTCTGTTGTACTGGTATTGTACACCATGCTAGTGGGGACTATTGTGTCTGGTGTACTGGTATTGTACACCATGCTAGTGGGGACTATTGTGTCTGGTGTACTGGTATTGTACACCATGCTAGTGGGGACTATTGTGTCTGTTGTACTGGTATTGTACACCATGCTAGTGGGGACTATTGTGTCTGTTGTACTGGTATTGTACACCATGCTAGTGGGGACTATTGTGTCTGTTGTACTGGTATTGTACACCATGCTAGTGGGGACTATTGTGTCTGTTGTACTGGTATTGTACACCATGCTAGTGGGGACTATTGTGTCTGTTAAACTGGTATTGTACACCATGCTAGTGGGGACTCTTGTGTCTGTTGTACTGGTATTGTACACCATGCTAGTGGGGACTATTGTGTCTGTTAAACTGGCATTGAACAGTACACTAGTTGATCTCGTGTTATAAGTGAGTAGGTTACTCACCTACTTGTACATAGCCCGTGCTACTTGCAACTTCTTGTTCCAGGTAGCGAATCTTGAACAACAACAACAACCTACTTGTATTCATCTAGCAGTGTTCACCAAGTTGTACTCACCTACATGCACTCTCCTAATTGTTCTCATGTAGTTGTACTCACCTACTTGTATTCATCTAGCAGTGTTCACCAAGGGGTACTCATCTAACTACATATACTCTCCTAGTTTCACTCATATAGTTGTACTTACCCAGTTGTACTCATCTATTTGTACTTCAGTGATATTTAATGTAAAATCTACTATAATACAGATGCATGTGATAAAGAGGTATTTTGAGGCACTCTAATTTTCATTCGAAAAAATGGTAGATTTGTCGGAGAACCCGACACCATTTATAATATTACATGCAATGTGCAGATAATATTGCTGCTGTGTTGTATACATAAGTTAACCTATAGAAAATGTAGCTTGTAGTGGAGTTTCTGTCAATAGAAAATGGGATATCATTGCTACATACTATTATAAATTCCCAGCTATTCTGTTGGGAATTATTCTAAATACATTAGTCTTTGGACTTTATACATCATAAAAACATCTCATTTAATTAACTTAATTATCAGTATCAAAATAGAGTAAATGTGACCCTTCTATCAGTTACTGATATCTGGACAAAGTAGGCAGGAGTGTCAGTAGGAGAAAGTGGTCAGCTATTGTTGTTAAGACCAGAGGCGCAGAGAGCAAATTCGGCTCAATTTCAACAATAAACAAGGGAGGTGTTTACCGAAAACCAGTGTTTATCCTATCTAGCATTTCTGGCCAGTTAAATGTTAGGTAGATATTGGGCGAACCGGTTAGATGCGAACAGCCTCTTAATAAAAGGTAATTAAGCCTGGTCCTTATTATCTATATACAGTGTTTTCTCTGATACAACTGTCATATATATATATTAGGACTGACTTTACAGTTAGCGCCCTTTGACAGGATATGAAGAGGAAGCAAGACTTGATACATCAGTTACTGTGTGACGGTAGCCGTAGCCTCAAACGAGGATAATTTGGTGTCTACATCCTAGTTATAACTGGTGAACTTAAACCTGCTGTTCAATAAGATAAGGAACCTCCTCAATGTATACTAATATATAGTTTAATACTGTAGTTTGATTGGCTGCATATATATAAATTCAATATAAACCCCCCCCCTAATGTTTAAGGATCGATTTGTGAGATTATTGCAGAAATACAGTCCAATTAACATCATACCAATTGCTATCGAAATATATAAATTAACATAAATATAAATTCTATATAAATTCATATAAATTAAATAAATATGCAGCATCATATTCCATTTATGTTGATGTATTATGCATAAAGTAACCAATTATAATTTAAACATTAAAACAGTATTACTGAATACATCATTTAGCAAACAGGGTTATAAAAACAAATTTTAGCAAGATCATAATAAAAAATAAATGTTTTGCACACCTATCATACAACTAAGACACAGCATTCACAATTTATATGTATAATGTACATAAATTAATATTTAAACATGAAAAAATGTTTTTTAAATAATTAAATGTGAAAATTGTGTAAGAAAAGGCAGCATTTGCTGTATTACATAAAGAAATACTTTAACCATTTTTCTGTTAAAGGTTGCTCATGTGCTTGTTGAGCCACACATGAAACTTATCTCTCCCCACAACCATGTTGAAACTTTGATGAAGGTTTCCACAACGTTTTGTGTTGCTGGGATTAGAGGTTGTATATATGATGTGGAATTTCCCACATCACTTCACCACGTTAACGTCACCATGTTCTTACCATATATGATAATTTCTTTAGATGATGTTTTTCACTGATCTCACAATATGGCACTTAAAATGTAGTGGTACAGTCGCTGGTTAACTGTTGTACTATGAACTATTGCATGTGTTGGCTGTGATGGTGAGGGCGTAGAGCTGGACCCCAGGGGCAGGAGATGATGCTGGGTTGGGACGACCCTTTCCCTCTCAACATCACCCACGTTATGATGGAGTCAGCAGTGGACAACGCCCAGACATGGTTCATGACCAACAACCTGGCTGATCACTGGTACCCTGGAGGAGGTTAGTACATATTCTATTCTAATTGCCTTGACATAGCAGATCAATTCTCTCACAAGGCTTTTTTAAATATGATGCATGTGATGATTTACACTGAACTTGTTGATATAAATTTTGTTATCAAATTGTTTTAATAAATGATACGACATATTTGTACAAATTATCAGTATTAACGCATTTTGATGAACTGTTAATTGTTCCTCACTTCTTAAATGAGCTTGATCTTACTTTTTTATAATTGTAAAAATGTTCTTATTGAAGCAATTGTACACACTACTTACTAGCCTGGATAATCACTTGATATTTAGACACATTATATTATCAAATAATAGAAATGTACAAATATTTTTTAATGACTAGAGTAAATTTTTGCTCTATTGTTTGGAAGGTAAATATACAACACTGAGTGTTAACTACAACTTTGGAAGGTAAATATACTACACTGAGTGTTAACTGGCCTGGCGTTCCGCGAGCGCTATGTCATGGGTTCGTATCCTGGCCGGGGAGGATTTACTGGGCGCAATTCCTTAACTGTAGCCTCTGTTTAACGCAACAGTAAAATGTGTACTTGGATGAAAAAACGATTCTTCGCGGCAGGGATCGTATTCCAGGGACCTGCCCGAAACGCTACGCGTACTAGTGGCTGTACAAGAATGTAACAACTCTTGTATATATCTAAAAAAAAAAAAACTACATCTTTGGAAGGTAAATATACTACACTGAGTGTTAACTACAACTTTGGAAGGTAAATATACTACACTGAGTGTTAACTACAACTTTGGAAGGTAAATATACTACACTGAGGGTTAACTACAACTTTGGAAGGTAAATATACAACACTGAGTGTTAACTACATCTTTGGAAGGTAAATATACTACACAGAGTGTTAACTACAACTTTGGGAGGTAAATATACTACACAGAGTGTTAACTACATCTTTGGAAGGTAAATATACTACACAGAGTGTTAACTACATCTTTGGAAGGTAAATATACTACACTGAGTGTTAACTACAACTTTGGGAGGTAAATATACTACACAGAGTGTTAACTACATCTTTGGAAGGTAAATCTACTACACAGAGTGTTAACTACATCTTTGGAAGGTAAATATACTACACTGAGTGTTAACTACAACTTTGGAAGGTAAATATACTACACTGAGTGTTAACTACATCTTTGGAAGGTAAATATACTACACTGAGTGTTAACTACAACTTTGGGAGGTAAATATAATACACTGAGTGTTAACTACAAATGAAGATATAAAAAGTAAAGTTTCTTGCTAGTGAAGTTCAATTCAATTAGCCTTAACTAATTACTAAATAACTTGTATTATTAAAATCAACAGAGAAAACAATATATCTATATCTTTAAGAGAGACTGGAGCAAATCTGCTTATCTGTTTGTCCAAGATGCTTGAGCTAGCCTCGCCCGACACTTCAGGGTGACTGGTTAAAGGGGTGGTGGTTGATGAGCATAGGAGGATTAGGGTTGAACTCATTGTTCTCATAAAAAGAGGGTTCGAGAACCAGCAACCTCCGTAAAATCAGTGGAGATGAAAGGTGGCCAGGTCATTACCAGGACCGGATCAGCCCCCCATGGTGCAACCTTCTGGTGCTGAGATCGACCCAAGCAATGAGTCGTCCAGGGCTTCCAACACTTATATGGCATAACCATGTAAGTGTTGATTATGGGGTCGGCCCGGTCACCCTGTGCCGAAAAACCACCGGGTTCTCCATCTGGTTATAATTCAAAAGATCAGCTGTTAAAAATTAAGGGTTAGGAGAATATTTGTCAAGAACTCTCCTATTTTGGATAAAATTATGCAATTGAGGAAGTCATATGCAAAAACGCTGAAGTTATAAGTTAAAGGTTTGATGTCCTAGTTCAAACTGTTGTATTCAACAAGGAATATGGCCACTACATGAGAATTAAGTTTAGGATCGCAGTGTACATATGCTTGGCTTATATATCAGGTAATCAGAGCTGCACGTGACTCCTGCAGCCTACCAGAGCTGCACGTGACACCTGCAGCCTACCAGAGCTACACGTGACTCCTGCAGCCTACCACAGCTGCACGTGACTCCTGTAGCCTACCAGAGCTGCACGTGACACCTGCAGCCTACCAGAGCTGCACGTGACGACTGCAGCCTACCACAGCTGCACGTGACACCTGTAGCCTACCACAGCTGCACGTGA
>WNGS01096213.1:189424-227485 GCA_020271785.1 Procambarus virginalis
CCCTCACCCATCAGTCCTGCATGCCTCTCACCACCAACCCTCACCCATCAGTCCTGCATGCCTCTCACCACCAACCCTCACCCATCAGTCCTGCATGCCTCTCACCACCATCCCTCACCCATCAGTCCTGCATGCCTCTCACTACCAACCCTCACCCATCAGACCTGCATGCCTCTCACCACCATCCCTCACCCATCAGTCCTGCATGCCTCTCACCACCATCCCTCACCCATCAGTCCTGCATGCCTCTCACTACCATCCATCACCCATCAGTCCTGCATGCCTCTCACACCATCCTCTCACATCAGTCCTGCATGCTCTCACCACCATCCCTCACCCGTCAGTCCTGCATGCCTCTCACCACCATCCCTCACCCATCAGTCCTGCATGCCTCTCACCACCATCCCTCACCCGTCAGTCCTGCATGCCTCTCACCACCATCCCTCACCCATCAGTCCTGCATGCCTCTCACCACCATCCCTCCTGCATGCCTCTCACTACCATCCCTCACCCATCAGTCTTGCATGCCTCTCACCACCATCCCTCACCCATCAGTCCTGCATGCCTCTCACCACCATCCCTCACCCATCAGTCTTGCATGCCTCTCACCACCATCCCTCACTCATCAGTCTTGCATGCCTCTCACTACCATCCATCACCCATCAGACCTGCATGCCTCTCACCACCATCCCTCACCCATCAGTCCTGCATGCCTCTCACTACCATCCCTCACCCATCAGTCTTGCATGCCTCTCACCACCATCCCTCACCCATCAGTCCTGCATGTCTCTCACTATCATCCCTCACCCATCAGTCCTGAATGCCTCTCATTACCATCCCTCACCCGTCAGACCTGCATGCCTCTCTTAACATCCCTCACCCCTCAGACCTGCATGCCCCACACCTACATCCCTCACCCCTCAGACCTGCATGCCCCTCACCTACATCCCTCACCTCTCAGACCTGCATGCCTCCCACTGCCATCCCTCTTCCCTCCGCCCTTCATGCCTCCCACAACCATCTCTCACTCCTCACAGCAGGGTGGCAGAACTACTGTTGCTTTCAACCTTGTCTCCTGAGACATCCTCATCTGAAGCACCACCTTCAGCTGAGACATCCTCACTGTAGTGGAAGTAGATGCGTAGACCAACCCTTTTGCTTTTTCCGAGGGACGGTCTACGTGTTGTGATTTTTTCCGTGAAACAGCGACGGATGGATTATGAGTTGCGATTTTTTTCCATGGATGTCGAAGGACGGTCTCATAGTCGTGTTTTTTTTTCGCTGGAAGTCGAAGGGCGGTCTACGAGTTATGATTTTTTTCTGTGGGTGTCGATATCGGTCATTGAGTCGTGGTTTTTTTCCGTGGATTTTAACAGTCAGTCTATTGTCCCTGATATGTGTACCAAGGGGGATTAAAAGGCCGGCTCCTTTTACAATTAAATTTCGTTACCTTGGTGACCCTGCACAGACAATGGTCAATGATGTCAGTCAATCTTCCTCTTCCCTGAATTAGTTCGTTTTCTGTTATGAGGTATTTATTCCCATTTTCAATATTTGAGTCAAAGGGATTAAAAGGCCACCTTCCGTGAAGCCCAATGTGCAATGACGTCATCCATAAGCATCTCATAATAATCCAGTTTTCAGTAGTAGCAAATTCAAACCCATTTTCTTATTGTTTCTGCATTTTCAAAAGATATTTTTTTCCAATCAAGACCGGATATTGAATATAAGAAATGAAATTGCAGGAGGCCTTTGTAGGAAAAAATACAGGATCTCCTATTTTCTTACGGGGCATGTTAAACATAGGAACACTACTCAACCGCTGTTGAAGTCTCCAACTTAATGCGAATATGTGTTATTATATAATATTCAAAACAAAACCTATAGTATCACTCAGACATTTTCATTGATTCCTCCCTAATTGATAATCACGTGTACACCTCATAATCGCTCAAAAACATTCCCCCCCCCCACCTCACTGGAGCATATACTCCATCCATTTCCAATCAAAATACTCCTTCAGTGTACATATATATGAACTAGACTTGGTAGATATAAATATAAACTGCCTCGTGGGGGTAAAATAGGCCTTCTGCAGTTAACTTCATTCTGATGTTCTCATAACCTTAATAGAAACGTCAACATCCCCAATGAGGTCTCTCCACTAATGAGGTACGTTGCTTTAGCTGCCAATGACGTCACAAGCAGGTCCAGTAAGGGATCCAACTTCTCATTAACACATTGAGTAAGAATCTCTTAACTGCTCAACTTTTCTTGGTAAGTGTCATCACAGGATATGCAATGATGCCTTGTATCCACTCATATCTTAGCTTATAGTATCATTGCTCGTAATTTTTTATTCTATTCATCGACCCTACCGAGCCACCGCAAATATATATACCATGAGAGCTTTCTACAGCCTTACTTCTCACAACTGTGTCCTACCAGGGGAGCCGGTCGGCCGAGCGGACAGCACGCGGGACTTGTGATCCTGTGGTCCCGGGTTCGATCCCGGGCGCCGGCGAGAAACAATGGGCAAAAGTTTTCTTTCACCCTATGCCCCTGTTACCTAGCAGTAAAATAGGTACCTGGGTGTTAGTCAGCTGTCACGGGCTGCTTCCTGGGGGTGGAGGCCTGGTCGAGGACCGGGCCGCGGGGACACTAAAGCCCCGAAATCATCTCAAGATAACCTCAAGATACCATGACATAGACTTGGTGAGCCTTGCTCACGACATAGAAGTTTCTCTGGCTAAATATAGCTGACTAAAGGGGGAATTGGGATGGAAACTGAATCACCTACTTCCACCTCACTGATGTGGACTCGCCCTCCGGTAAGAGTTTAATTGCAGCTCCTGGTCCCGGCTCTCGCCTCGTTGAAGGGAACGCCCCCACACACACACTGATGCTTTCTCCAGGAACCCAATCAACATCCCAAAATAACGTGTCGTCTCCGTGCTCTGTCTTCTGCAGGCCCGTACTCCTCCACAACTTCTTGAAGGGTTGGAGTCAGTCTCCTGGCCGTCGACTTCTCCTCTCAACTACGTCTGCAGACCTACTCTCGGCTGCAGTCGGCCTGATTCCCAATTAGTTTTCTTCTTCCACTGCTTCCTGGTGGATTTGCCCAGCCGCTATGTCGTCACTAAAAGGGTGAACTGTCTCAGACGTCACATACATCACTGCACAGACTACACTTCTTCTTGCAAAGCACCTGTCCCTGGAGCACTTGTTGCTCAATATTCCGTCGATCCTCTCTTCGGTCCAACACATAGAATGAAGGAAGACCTCACAGAGTACTTGCAGACTTCGGGTGACGCGTAAAATCCACGGGAGCGGGTACAACTGTCAAACTGACAGGACCAACTTTCGCATGTCCGACCTCGTCAACGTGTCGTGTCAAACTGGTTCCCTCACTGTGGATTGGCCCAGCCACTACGTCATCTCCTAACCGGGTGAACTGTCTCAGACGTCACATACATCACTGCACAGACTTCACTTCTTGCAACGCACCTGTCCCAGGAGCACTTGTTGCTCAATATTCCATCAAGTCCCTCATCGGTCCAACACATGAACGAAGGAAGACCTCACAGAGTGCTTGCAGACTACAGGAGACGCGTACATCCACCGGAATTGTGGTAAACTGTCACACTTACAGGATCCCCTGTCGCACGTCCGACCTCCTTGACGTGCCGTGTTCGACTGGTGGCGCCACAGAGGCGCGATCTCCGGACCCCCCCCCCCCTGCTCCCGTGATGTCATACTTGCCAGGGGTGTTTTTCATTGGTTCCCTGTGCCACGTCACTGTCAGTGACCAATCTGGCGCCACTGACGTCATACAGTTTTGGCGGGAGAATGGAGGGACCGAGGGAATTGAAGTCAATGCCACTAAATTATTATTTAACCAAAAGCCTAATTCTACTATGCAGGCGATGAGTCACAATAACGTGGCTAAAGTATGTTGACCAGACCACATACTAGAAGGTGAAGGGACGACGACATTTCGGTCCATCCTGGACCATTCTCAAGTCGACAATCGACTTGAGAATGTTCCGGGACGGACCGAAATGTCGTCGTCCCTTCACCTAATTCTACTAAATGTACCTATGTACATCTCATCCAGAGCAAAAGTTAGCTGTTAGAACTGTTAATGTCTTTTTCCAACTTTCATTATACCCTGGATTATAGCTGATTTTGCTAATATATTCCTAGAAGTGTGTTGTTACTAGGTATTTTCCCTCATAATACATACACATAAGAAACATATTTCTTATGTTTTTCTTCACTGAAGCAGTAAGTTGAGAAAAAACTTTCCAAACTTATATCTTTATATCACTATATCACTAACGTCTATTGTGGGAACGTTACTTGAATCGATAATTGCAATACAATTCGTCTTCATCTTGAAAAACATAAATTAATAAATGAGTCGCAACATGGTTTTACAAATGGCCGTTCATGTTTAACAAATTTGTTTTCTTTTTACTCCAGCATATTTGAGGCAGTTGATAGTGGTAAGGATTGTAATGTTGTGTACCTTGACTTTAGCAAAGCTTTTGATATAGTGTCACATGAAAGACTAATTAAAAGAAAGAGGCTCATGGTATTAGGGGTACAATATTAAGTTGGATTAGGGCATGGCTATACCAAAAGAATCAGAGAGTTAGTATAAATGGGGTTTAGTCAGAGTGGGAAAATGTTGTAAGTGGAGTGCCTCAAGGCTCTGTCTTGGGACCTCTGTTGTTTATAATATATATATACGATTTAGATTCCGGTTTGAGTAACAACATTGGCAAATTTGCCGATGATACAAAAATCGGTAGGGAAATTAACACGGAAGAAGACTCACTATCACTTCAAGTTGATCTTAATAGGGGTTTGAAATGGTCAAAAGATTGTCAGATGCAGTTTAACGCTGATAAATGTAAAGTTTTGAGGCTAGGTAATGATGATAGAGTTACAAGATACGAGCTAGATGGGGTTGAGACTACGAAGTCTGATTGCGAAAGGGATCTGGGGAGTAATGATTAGTAAGAATTTAAAACCAAACGATCAATGCCTAACCTCAAAACCTTACATTTGTCAGCATTAAACTGCATCTGAAAATCTTTTGACTATTTTTAAACCCTATTTATATAGTCTTGAAATGATAATGAGTCTTTTTCTGTGTTTATTTCCCTCCTGATTTTTGTATCATGGGCAAATTTGCAAATGTTGGCTATTATAATCAGCTTTTCGAAAATCTGCCACTTTAACAGAATTTTCTCCTACAGACCTATTCCATTTCATGCTAAATCTGATTTTTCTGTGATCACTGTTCCCTAGTTCACTTCCTATTTCGGTGTCATTAATTTGTGTTTCCCTTTTAGTTAACATTAAATCTAAAATATTATTTTCCCACGTTGGTTCCTAAATGTGTTGCGTAAGAACGCAGTCGTCAACTAATTATAGAAAATCTTCTTCTTTGTTATTCCTTGTTCTGTTAATCTTGTTTATTCCACTAAAATTAAAGCCACCCATGACACAAATACTGCCAGATTTAGATGCTCTACATATTTCATCCCATAGATGCTTAGCATCCATTCTGTCTAAATTTGGTGGGCCTGTATATAAATCCAATTATAAGATTATGTACCTTTTTCGTTTAATTGTAGCAAATAGTTTCTGTGTGTGGCTCAGTTTTGATTCCCTCTTTGAGACTACAATTCAAAATTTCCCTAACATATATGGCTACTCCCACTCCTCGTATAATATATCTATCTGTGTGAAATAGTTTAAATCCATTTTTTTTATATTGAGCTAATAGTTCTCTATTTTCTACATTCATACACGTTTCGGTCAGTGCAATAATATCTATTTTTTCCGTGCATGCAAGAGCATTTAAATCGTTTATTTGGTTTTTTAGACTCCTACTGTTCTTGTAATATACCCAAGTGTATTGTTATTTTGAGGCTCCACTCCTTTCCAGATCATTTTGCCAAGTTGTTTCTCCCACAAAATCGCACTTTTATTACCTCCTTTCTCCACATCAGTTCCCATACCACTATCTACTAACAGTTTAAACCCAAACAAACCCCTACCACCACAGATTCTAACGAGTTGGCAACAGCAACAACCCGCAGCCCTGGATAGATGCACCCCATCGCGAGCATACATAAAATTTCTTCCATATATGTGTTCCCAGTTATTAATAAATGTTATTGCATTTGATTTGCAATATTTGTCCAGTCGGCAATTGACACCAAGAGCCCTTGACAACCATTCATTTCCAACTCACTTTCTTGGAAGGATGCCATATATAATCGGGATTCCTCCCTTGCTCCTAACTAATTCTATGGCTGTCTTAAACCTCTATATCAGTTCCTCACTCCTAACTCGTCCAACATCCTTTCCACCGACCCTGATTCAAATAATGGGTTTGTTCCCATTTCCAGCCATAATATCTTCCATGTTGTTAACAATATCACCAATTCCTTCTCCCGGATAGAAACCCTTAACCTGCCCCCCCCCTATCTCTGGCACAAAAAGTTCTTTCCAGACACCTCACTTGGGAATCTCCCACAACCAAAGATAGCTTAGGTACTTCCTTTACTTTGTGGTCACCTTGAGGGACCTGCTCTCATTTCGTTGTCTTGCCTTTCGAGGGAACTACCGTCTCCACACAGCATTCGTCTTCAAGCACTGCGAATGGGTAGGAAGTTTTTATGATATCTGTAGGTGGCCTTGACAAAGTCTTCTTAAGAACCCTGTCCTTTACGACATTCCAGGGCGAAGACTTTCTACTTCTGCGTTCCTCATTCGCTTCTTCCTGATGGTGTTTCATGTGTCTTAGTGGAATCCACCTCTGCCTTCAGAGCTTCACATATCTCCGTCACTAGCACTTGTTCACTCACTACAACTTCCATTTTCAGTATCAGGACAATTTTAACTCCAGCTACACACACCCTCACACAGTGATTACCTGCACCTGACTGAGTAACTGAATTTAGATTTAAGAAAGACCTGGGTAAATACTGGTTCGGCAACAGGATTGTTGACTTGTGGAACCAATTATAGTATAACATAATTGAAGTAGGATCCCTTGATTGTTTCAGTTGTAGGTTAGACATCTATATGAAAGATTGGGAGGATATAAATAGGAGATGCATCATATGGGCCAATAGGCCTTCTGCAATTACACTTCATTCTTATGCTCTTATGTTAGCCCTTCTAAATGGCTGGCACACACGACACATATCTCAAAATTACAGCCCCACTCCTGTGCCAGATAAGTCTACAACAGGCTCACCATAGCCCATGCTACTTGGAACTTTTTGCCCCCCTCCCTGTTCAACCCGTTGATGCCGTGAGGGGGGCTTAGTGGGCGGCTACCAGAGTGTGATGCTCCTTGGGGCAGTCCTCTGTCCTTTTGTAGCCTTGTGATCCTGCTGCTGTCCTCTCCAATTATGCTGAACGACTTTTCCTTTTCCTTCTGTTTCGTTTTTCTCCCCCTCTTCTCCTATCTGCTTGTCGTTTCCTGCCGACCTTTTGCTTGTTTTGGTTATTCCTTTGGACTTCTATTTGACACCCGGGTGTTTGAGGAGGCATACTCTTGCACCCGTAGAACTGTAGTACCCAACGTCTCGAGCGAGGGGAACCTTTTATTGTCAATTCTCCTTTCGTCACTGAACTCGATCTCGATGGACTGACGGTTCTTAAGGTGGCATTTGTGGGGCGTATACTCACGACGCACCCCTAGGGGGCCCTGACATGATCGGTGATAGCTTCTTGTTGGGTGTCCTGTCTCTAATTGTGGCTCCATGGTGGGTGTGGGGGGGCACATTCGTGAATGAATGTTTTTCTTTCCTACTCATGTCGAATTCTTTTTCTCCTTTACCTTCTCAGGCTCGTGGGGTGAGTGACCAAGTCCCTGAATCGGTCCGTTTTGGAAGACTGGGCTCGGTAGCTTTCGCTGCATTGGGCCTCGTCCTTGTTCCTGATTTTGGCCTCTCTGACTACTCCCCTCGGCTCCCCTCCCTCCTCTGTGATTGGATCGAGTCCCAAGCCCCCATTGGTGACTACCTCGTCCCCTGGCACGGCTCAGTCTCTAGTTGTGAATACTGTGCCTTTTAACCCCTCTCTCTCTGGGAGTTCTCAACTCCGTCCTCGACACGGCCGCACTTGCTCCATTCCATCCGGTTCTGATGCCTATCAAGTCTTGTTTGGTCCCGCTTCACGGGCCAAATACTTTGATCTCCTCCCTCTTGATTCTGCGCCTCCTGACGATTTCTCCCTTCATAAGCACCTTGTTGATTCCATAGATGCCTCTGTCACCTTCTACCCCACCCGTCTCGGTACACGTGATGTTGCTGCTCCTTTTCAGGATGCGGCCTCCCGCTTGGCTGCTTTATCCTGCCTTGGTGAGACCCCTGTTCGGGTCTCTAAGAACGTTTGGTTGAATGCCAGTGTTGGCACTATTCTCCTTCTGCCCCAAGTTTCAACCAGTGTTCGGAATCTGCAGGACTACCACGATGATATTCAGCATATCCTTGAGGCTCAGGGCCATTCTGTTCTCCAGGTAGACACGTTTACTCGTCCCCCTCGTCGTCATCGCCATCAGCCCCTTCGGGTTGTGAAGATTACTTTTGATAGTAGGACCCTTCCGCCCTCTTGTCATTCTTGCTGGTGCCAGGTGCTCTGTCCAGGAGTACATTCCTTCTCCAAGGCTCTGTAACAACTTTTTGCTCTAAGTAGCGAATCTTAAACAACAACAACATTTATGGATGGGCTAACTGGACTGATGCCTAGACCAGCTAATCAAGGTTCGTGCTGCAACTGACCCATGCCTCGGGGTAACTAAAAATGGCTGGCACTATGACCGACCATTGACCTCATCCACGTGATATTTTTGTAGAGACTCTGATCGACATCTGACGTCATTCACGGGATACTTTGTGGAGACTCTGATCGACATCTGACGTCATTCACGGGATATTTTGTGGAGACTACGACAGACCACTGACAAAAAAACTGAAAGGGTTGGCCATTGTCTCCTTTTAAATTACTCCAGTCCACATCCAGATGACTATCTTCTCCTCCAGTACACACCCAGACCACTAACGTGGCCTCCAGTACACACCCAGACCACTAACATGATTTCTACCACACACCCAAACTACTAACATGGCCTCCAGCGCACACCCAGACCATTAACATGACCTCTAGAGCACACCCAACCTAATACCGTGGCCCTCCAGTGCACACTCAGACCACTAAAGTGGCCTCCAGTGCACACCCAAACTATTAATGTGGCCTCCAGTACACTCCCAGACCACTAACGCGGCCTCCAGTACACATCTAGACCACTAATGTGGCCTCCAGTACACAACCAAACCACTAACGTGGCCTCCAGTGCACACCCAGACCACTAACGTGGCCTCCAGTGCACACCCAGACTATTAATGTGGCCTCCAGTACAATCCCAAACCACTAACGCGGCCTCCAGTACACATCCAGACCACTAATGTGGCCTCCAGTACACAACCAAACCAAAAACGTGGCCTCCAGTGCACACCGAGACCACTAACGTGGCTTCCAGTGCACTTCTACACCACTAACGTGGCCTCCAGTGCACTCCCAGACCACTAAACCACTAACGTGGCCTCCAGTGCACACCGAGACCACTAACGTGGCCTCCAGTGCACTTCTACACCACTAACGTGGCCTCCAGTGCACTCCCAGACCACTAACGCGGCCTCCAGTACACACCCAGACAATTAACGTGGCCTCCAGTGCACTCCCAGACCACTAACGTGGCCTCCAGTGCACTCCTCCACCACTAACGTGGCCTCCAGTGCACTCCCAGACCACTAACGTGGCCTCCAGTGTATCCCAGACCACTAACGTGACCTTCAATGCGCCCCGAGACCAATACGTGGACACTAGTGCACACCCAGACCACTAACGGGGCCTCCAGTGCACACCCAGACCACTAACGTGGCCTCCAGTGCACTCCGAGACCACTACGTGGCCTCCAGTGCACACCCAGACCACTAACGTGGCCTCCAGTGCACTCCCAGACCACTAACGTGGCCTCCAGTGCACCCCGAGACCACTACGTGGCCCCAGTGCACACCCAGACCACTAACGTCGCCTCCGATACACACCCAGACAACTAACGTTGCCCCCCAGTGCACTCCCAGACCACTAACGTGGCCTCCAGTGTACTCCTACATCACTAACGTGGCTTCCAGTGCACCCCGAGACCACTACGTGGCCTCCAGTGCACACCCAGAACATTAACGTGGCCTCCGGTGCACTCCCAGACCACTAACGTGGCCTCCAATGTTCTCCCAGACCACTAACGAGGCCTCGAATGCACCCCGCGACCACTACATGGGCCCTAGTGCACACCCAGACCACTAACGGGGCCTCCAGTCCACACCCAGATCACTAACGTGGTGTCCAGTGCACCCAGAGACCACTACGTAGCCCCTAGTACACACCCAGACCACTAACGCGGCCTCCAGTGCACTCCCAAATCACTATCGTTGCCCCCAGTGCGCACCCAGACCACTAACGTGGCCTGCAGTGCACATTTAGACAATTAACGTGGCCTGCAGTGCACCCCCAGACCACTAACGTGGCCCCCAGTGCACACCCAGACCACTAACATGGCTTCCATTGCACCCCAGAGCACTAACGTGGCTTCCAGAGCACACCAAGACCACTAACGTGGCCTCCACTTGGGAAATCTACCTGTGATTGATTTGGTAAGTAATTCAAGAAGATGTATTTAATTGTATTTATTATTTACTAGCAGCAACCGACCACGCGTTGCAACCTTCCCTCTCCCCCAGTCCTCACCACCATTCCCATCCCTCACCTGTCTCCTCGGCCACCCAACCATTCCCCACTCCACCATCCCCTCGTCATCCCCACCATTCCCCACTCCCTCGTCCGATGCCTTCCCAAATGGTCTGATGTTCCCATCAGAAAATTGGGATCATCAAGTGATCTGATGTTCCCATTACTGAAATATAAGAACAACAAATAGAAAATAAAATGAAAATATGAAAAAGTACAAAAAATAAACTATACTCACGAAATGAATGGTATGGTAAACAACACAGCTCAATTCCAATGCAATTCACACAAAATAATTAAATCAAAATGAAAATAAATCAAAATCTATGAAAATTAAAATTTATCAATGCAATCAGAAACATTGAAATGAAATTGTGACATATTAAGTATAGAATGAGCGTTCCTCATACATGCAACAGATGGTGCTGTTTTTCAAGATACACATAGTTTTACCTGTCACAGGTGTGGCATCTGTACTTATACTTACGAATTGAACGGAATAGTAAACAACACAGCTCAATTCCAACACAATGTCACACAAAATAGTTTGATAAAAATTAAAATAAATCGAAATCTATGAAAATAGAATTTATCAATGCAATTGGAAACACTGAAATGGAATTCGTGACCTATTTAGTATAGCGTGCATGTTGCTATTATGTGCAACAGATGTCTCTGTTTTACAAAAACGCATATTTTTACCCATCACAGGGTTGGCATCTATGTAGTTGGTATATAAAACGACGCACATATTCGAATGGAACGTTGTGTCAGAATTTCAAAGCAATGGGAGAAGAACTTTGGGAGATTACAGCATGTGTTGCACTTACTTCCAATAGACTGGGATGTTTAAAAAAAAAAACACGTTTTCTCCGGACACAGGTAAGCCATGTATAAAGTGGGAGTATAGAAACACGCTCCAATTTGAATGCACCGTCGTGTCAAAATTTCAAAGCAATTGGTAAAGAGGTTTCGAAGATTTCTCTCAAATGAAAAACACTTGAAAAACACAGTTTAAAAAAAATGTTTATTTTGCATCACAGATGTGACATCAATATAATATGTATATAAAAACCTGCTTGGAACCTGCGAATGGAACATTGTGTGAAAATTTCAAAGCCATCGGTGAAGAACTTTCAGAGATTAGTGATTATGAACAAACGAAAATTTCCATTTTTATTTGTATAGATTGCATGTGTGTTGCTCTTACATGCATCAGATGACGCTGTTTTTTAAAAAATGCATAGTTTTGTCTGTTACAGGTATGGCATTTATACTTATGCTTACAAAATGAACGATATGGTAAACAACACAGCTCAATTCCAACACAATGTCACACAAAATATTTCAGTAAAATATATAACAAATCGAAATCTATGAAAATAAAATATATCAATGCAATCGGAAACATTGAAATGGAATTTGTGACATATTTACTATAGCATGCATGTTGCTATTATGTGCAACAGATGGCGCTGTTTTTCAAAAACGCACGTTTTTACCTGTCACAGGGGTGGCATCTATATAGTAGGTATATAAAACCACGTGCCTATTCGAATGCAATGTTGTGTCAAAATTTCCAAGCAATCGGTGAAAACTTTTGGAGATTACATCGTGTGTTGCTTTTATATCCAACAGTTGGCGCTGTTTTTCAAAAAAACATGTTTTTTCCTGTCACAGGTGAGGCACATATATAGTAGATATATAAAAAGACGTGCCTATTCGAATGCAACGTTGTGTCAAAATTTCAAAGCAATCGGTAAATAGGTTTCGAAGATTTTCTTGATATGAAAAACACATAAAATACACAGTTTTTCAGAAAAAGCATATTTTTTTACCGTCACAGACGTGACATCTATATAGTATGTATATAAAAACTTGGCAGGATGCGAATGGAACGTTGTGTGAAAATTTCAAAGCAATCAGTGAAGAACTTTTGGAGAGTAGTGATTTTGAACAAACGAACATTTCCATTTTATTTCTATATAGATTATTGGCAAATGGACTCTATTTTATAATTTATTATCACCAGTAAACTTCCCTTCAAACATTTTTGGGGAGTTTCATATTTTAATCTTACCGAAATTAAGCCGTAGATTAACTGTTAATGGGTTATATACACTGTTAATGATTCTATAGCCTCTGGTGTTTTGTAGTATTGACTGGGCATCCCATATCAGATTTCCCAGACACGTGTACTCCAGGTATTAATGGCATCTGGGTGGTCCTGGTGTGCCCCAGCTCTAATTTCTGGTGCGCTCACAATTTACCTGAGGAATGGAATGGAATCATCAGGGGGAGTAGATTGGGAAACTTTAAACTAAATGACCACACATGTAGCGATTTTGCATTCAGTAAACACTTACTGAGTTGTAAACTGAATGCCGGAGCCAGCCAATACAAGGTTTGTGATAGTAATTTTTTTTTTACGATGGAGGAACTTTAAACTAAAAATGAGGACACATGGAGGGATATCTATGTTCAGTAAACAGTTACTGAGTTGTAAACTGAATGGTTGAGCCATCCAAAACATGGTTGGTGATAGTAATATTTTAAGATTGGGAAACTTTAAACTAAATGACCACACATGTAGCGATTTTGCATTCAGTAAACACTTACTGAGTTGTAAAACTGAATGCTGGAGCCGGACAATACAAGGTTTGTGATAGTAATATTTTTTTTTATGATGGAGAAACTTTAAACTAAAAAATGAGGTCACATGGGGGATATCTATGTTCAGTAAACAGTTACTGAGTTGTAAACTGAATGGTAGAGCCGCCCAATACCTGGTTGATGATAATAGTATTTTACGATGGAAAAACCTTATCCTAAACTAAAAATGAGCACACATGAAGTGATTTTCACTTACTGAGTTGTTAACTGAATGCCTGAGCTATCCAATACATAGTTGGTGATAGTAGTATTAATTTAAGATGGAAAACATTAAACTAAACTAAAATGAGCGCACATGAAGTGATTCTCACGTTCATTAAACACTTACTAAGTTGTTAACTGAATGTCTGAGACATCCAATACATGGTTGATGATGATAGTAGTATTAATGACATTGATAATACGAGGTCTTGAACTAGATACTGACAGGGGAACAACGAAGCTGTGATATTGAAAAGAAACTGAACTGAATTTGAAAGTTGATTAATATATGTAATGTGAAGCCAATCTACTGGAAAAAACAGTAAGCCAACTTGATTTGAAAAGAATATGAGAAGGCTGAAAAGCAGGGTGCGGGGAAATGGGTAAAAATAAGAAGTAATGATCTTCATAAACATAACATAACATATATCCGTGACCGTAATTAATACAGTGTGAACTCTCTTAAAACTATGCTCACCGTGAAATCTCGTCACTAAGCATAACTTGTCACTCTGCGAAGCAAATTATTGACTATAAGTGCGACAGTGTGAATAAAAATGACCACTTATGTTTGGAGTGCTATTTTAGTCAAGAAATACTGTAAAGGATGATTATTGACTAAAGAGAATTTCGTGGACTGCTGGTGTTTGATGTGTTGAACTGCTTAAAGGAATCATATTTGCTAGAAAAAATTCCTGTGAAATAATGTGTGTTATATGTTTTGACTATCTAGCTAATAGCGTATTGCCTTGGCTAATAATGAAATGACCCATTTTGTCTGACTCACTTAGCACAAGTGAAGAGAAAACATTGAAAAACTTGCAAAGGTTAAAACTCTGTGAAATCATATCTGTTATGTTAAGTTTTGACTAGCCGTCCACAAAGCCTTTCCTCCTATCTCAACCCTATTAGTTCATGCTCTCGTGTTTCACTTTTTGTTCAACTAAATCTACACACGCGATATGAAATGTGAAAAAAAACTTACATTATGCTATGTTATCAGTGCTTGAATAAAATTATTAAGAGTGCTAGGGTACTGTTGCGCACAGTCATCTCGCTATGGTGGGTTGGTGTCAGAATTGTCAAAATGATGTACCTTGCATACATCAGATCTTTAGTGGTTTATGCAGCACCTCTGCTTGTTTGAAGACTGAAAGGACTTTGATGATACGAATAGTAATGGCTGACAATGGGTGATGATAGTAGCATTTAATTAAAGATGGAAAACTTTAAACTAAACTAAAAAAAATTAACATGTATGAAGTGATTCCCACGTTCAGTAAACACTTACTGAGTTGTAAACTGAATGTCTAAGACATCCAATAAGTTGTTGATGATGATAGTAGTATTTAATTTAAGATGGAAAACTTTGAACTAAACTAAATAATCACACATGAAGTGATTCCCACGTTCAGTAAACACTTACTGAGTTGTAAACTGAATGACTAAGACACCCAATAAGTTGTTGATGATGATGATAGTAGTATTTAATTTAAGATGGAAAACTTTAAACTAAAATGAACTCACATGAAGAAATGTAGGTAGTGAACATGTCTCCTCAGCTCTTTTATCTTCCGCAAAGCCTTTCCTCCTATCTCAACCCTATTAGTTCATGTTCTCGTGTTTCACTTTTTGTTAAAACTAAATCTTCAATAAGATCCTGTAGATCTGAGGCAAAGTGAAATTGACACTGCTTAATTAGAAACTGTACTTGTGGTCGGTCTCGAACCCCTAATATTTATATGCTATGAGATGTAATGGAGATGGGCTAAGCCTCACTTTCATTTAAAAATTATATTTTGATCTGTAGAAATTTGATTTCCGCATTATGATGCAATGTGTTACAGAGGTCTAAAACTGGCAGACAGTAATATTTATATGGTATGAGATGTAATGGAGATGGACTAAGTCATACTTTCATTTAAAATGATATTTTGATTTGTAGAAATTTGATTTCCGCATTACGTTACAATGTGTTACAGGGGCTAAAAACTGGTAGACAGTAATATTATATGGTATGAGATGTAAAGGAGATATTGTGTTTGGCTAAATGGGGTTCACATATCAATATGATATTCGGACAACAGACAGAAAGATACTCGTTACTCTTAAAATGTTATTTGGGCAAAGAACGATGTTACCATGTTGGTCACATTACATTAATGATATTTGGGCAAAGAAGGATGACATCATGTTGGTCGTGTTACCTTACAAGGTTATAAGGGTGATAGTGATGGAGGCTCCAAAATTGACTTCCATCCACTGGTGAGCTGTTAGTCTAAGAAATGAAAAAAGATACGTGAACAGCGGTAGCAGGAGAAAGGAATTGATGTTACTTTTTCCCAACTATTAAATGATCTGAATAGAGAGAGAGAGAGAGAGAGAGGGAGTAACCACTGACTGCTAAGTGTATCCCATGCAGATGTGTTTACAAAAAAATTATGATTTGTTATAATAATAAGATTGAAGACCACCTTATAACTATCGTTACTCTTAAAAAAAAAATGCTATTTGAGCAAAGAATGATGTTACCATGTGGGTCACGTTACGATACAGCTTACACATATTAACAGAAAAAATACTAAAGGCTTTGCACAGAGCATCCGGTCTGGGAAGGGTGAAGTGATGCTTGATGGTTTGGGCTTGGAAGGGGGGTGGGAGTGGGTTGGGGTTTGGTGTGGGTGGATGGGGTGAGGGTAAGGTCATCCCAGTACCTCCCCCATCTCACTACGCCTCAAACCAGCATTAAGGTTAGACCCAAACGAGACGGATTGATGTTTCACTCATTCAGGAGTCTTGAACATTCTGTGACCTTGTCTTGCTATGATAACGCCGTTGTGTGTGAGTGTGTTACAGAGCGCTAAAACTGACACACAGTAATATTTGATAAGAGATGTAATGGAGCTGGACTAAGTCTCACTTTACATTTCGTAACGTTATTTGAACTGCAGAAAGATGATTTCGCGTTACGTTACATTGTGTTATTTGGACTGTAGAAAGATGATTTCGCGTTTCGTTACATTGTGTTACAGAGCGCTAAAACTGACACACAGTAATATTTGATAAGAGATGTAATGGAGATGAACTAAGTCATCTTTTCATAATGTTATTTGGACTGTAGAAAGTTGATTTGCATTACGTTACATTGTGTTACAGAGGGTTAAGTCTTACTTTCATAATGTTATTTGGACTGCAGAAAGATGATTTGCATTACAATGTGTTACAGAGGGCTAAAACTGACACACAGTAATATTTGATAAGAGATGTAATGGAGATGCGCTAAGTCATACTTTCATAATGTTATTTGGACTGTAGAAAATTGATTTGCGTTACGTTACATTGTGTTACAGGGGGCTAAAACTGGCAGACAGTAATATTTATATGGTATGAGATGTAATGGAGATGGACTAAGTCATACTTTCATTTAAAAATGTTATTTTGGTCTGTAGAAATTTGATTTCTGCGTTACGTTACAATGTGTTACAGAGGCTAAAAACTTGTAGACACCAATATTTATATGGTAAGAGATAAAATGGAGCAGGACTAAGTCTCACTTTTCATTTCAAAATGTCATTTTGGATTGCAAAAAGTTGATGATTTCCGCGTTATGTTACATTACGTTACGTGATACAAGAACTAAACAAGCTTGTGCTAATATTATATTGTGTTTGGAATGTAAGGGCTTAACACGTTCACATTTCAATATTCAGACATCTGACCGAAAGTTGCTCGTTACTCTTAAAATGTTATTTGAGCAAAGAACGATGTTACCAGCAGAGAGAGAGTAACCACTGACTGCTATGTGTATCCCATGCAGTTGTGTTTACAAAAAAATTATGATTTGTTATAATAATAAGATTGAAGATCACCTTATGACTCTCGTTACTCTTAAAAAATGCTATTTGAGCAAAGAATGATGTTACCATGATGACCACGTTAAGATACAAGTGGTTTACTTCTCCTATCTATTTATTTATTTATTCTTTATAGCGAGAAAAGTGTGTAAGCTGATAACTTGCGGATGTCAAGTGTGAGGGGAGGGAGCGGTTGGCTAAGGTGTGCGGTCTCACCTCATTTAGCCTCAGTCATGTGTCATCCTCTACAGAGGCGAGCCGCCTCGGAAGGCTCGCCCCCGCCAAAAAATGTTTCCCTCTTTCAGTAAACGCTAACCTACTGACTTTGAGTTTACTAAGTGATGTGCATGTGGTGACACTTCTCAGATCGATGTGACAGTATGTGGACCTGGTCTGTACCACTTTAGAAGGTAAGGGAGAGGGGTGCCCCACTCTAGAAGGTAAGGGAGGGGAGGGAGAGGGGTGTCCCACTCTAGAAGGTAGGGGAGAGGGGTGTCCCACTCTAGAAGGTAAGGGAGGGGAGGGAGAGGGGTGTCCCACTCTAGAAGGTAAGGGAGGGGGGGGTGGGACATATGACCACACCTTAATGTGTGAGACGTCAAAGACCACACACTAGTACAGTTCTCCTTTCTTAGTGGTATGTGGGCTGCCTCACGTCGCATGTCTCGCTGCTGCTATGTGGCAGAGTGAGCTGTGACAGGAGTGACTATGGTGAGCCGTATTGCTGTTATCAAAAGCAGTCCTCCAGATCCACGGAGTGAGTGTGTGAAATTGATAGGTGATAGATACAGGCTCTCACCTCTCCAGGGGGAGCTGAGGGGAAGTGGGGTGGGAGGGTAGGAGCACATCCGCTCTGGTGCAGCTCCCAACACAATCCTCGAAGAAGTAATGCCTGTCTAACCACAAATGACCCTAAACACTCTCACGCCGAGGGGGAAGGTCCCCTCACTCTCCCTCACACTCCCTCGCCCCCCTCCCTCCCCTACCCCATCAACATATGTTGGGACCCTTCTCACCTACACACAGCCTCTACATAGCAATACATAGTCATTTTTTAATCAAAACTATTATCTACACATGGATTAAGTCTACGGAAAACAAACATACATATTCATTACTCTTCCACTCATATCCACATACCTCATACTCTAGCACATACCCACATAGGCCACATACTCTCCTACCCCCAAACAACATGACCCCCAATCTTCCCTGACCGCATAATCCAACACCGGACGCTCACACGCGTCCGATACGTGCCAAACATACCTGAAGGCCTACATACCTCAACCAGCTGTCTCACTTGGACCCTATTAGGCCTACCTGACAGATGCTACGCGCGGTTCTAGGCGCAGGGGGCCCACCTAGCCAGATGGTGCACGTCGTTGTAGTCGCAGGGGGTCCACCTGGGCAGATGGCGCGCGTCGCCTAGTCCTACTTTACGCTACTGTGGTTTGGTGTTGATGAGGGGGGTGTTGGGTGGTGTGGTGTTGAGAGGGGTGTTGGGTGGTATGGGTTGAGAGGGGGTGTTGGTGGTGTGGTGTTGAGAGAGTTGTGTGGTTGTGGTGGGGTGGTAGTGGTGTGTGTTTGTGGTGGTGTTCTTACCAACCAGAGGAAGGTGTGTTAGTGTCCTGCCAGGNTCATATAACGAAAATTGTGATCTTGAAAAAATTATAAAATTATAACTACTTTGCTTGTTGCATGAATATATCGAATTTACGTTTGAAATGTAAACAGAAAATAAATTATATGATTCTTGTTTAATGTCAAAATTAAAATATAAGCAGTGCAAACATTGTAATGTTGATACATTAACCATCAATACATTGACTGACAGTGCTGCAGGCCAACAGCTACAGCATCATCAGAAGGGTGACTAACGGTGCTTCAGCTGACGTGACGTCGGCGTTGACTCCCGGTATATACTCTGCCACCCAGTACCGTGTCTTCCGGCTGTCATGGTGCAGCGGCTACCTCAGGTGAAACCTGCATGCCTCTCACTGCCGTCCCTCACCCCTCAGACCTGCATGCCTCTTACTGTCGTCCCTCACCCTCAGACCTGCATGCCTCTAACTGATGTCCCTCACCTCTCAGACCTGCATGCCTCTTACTTCCGTCCCTCACCCCTCAGACCTGCATGCCTCTAACTGATGTCCCTCACCTCTCAGACCTGCATGCCTCTTACTGTCGTCCCTCACCCCTCAGACCTGCATGCCTCTAACTGATGTCCCTCACCTCTCAGACCTGCATGCCTCTTACTTCCGTCCCTCACCCCTCAGACCTGCATGCCTCTAACTGATGTCCCTCACCTCTCAGACCTCATGCCTCTTACTGCCGTCCCTCACCCCTCAGACCTGCATGCCTCTAACTGATGTCCCTCACCTCTCAGACCTGCATGCCTCTTACTTCCGTCCCTCACCCCTCAGACCTGCATGCCTCTAACTGATGTCCCTCACCTCTCAGACTTGCATGCCTCTCACTGCCGTCCCTCACCTCTCAGACCTGCATGCCTCTTACTGTCGTCCCTCACCTCTCAGACCTGCATGCCTCTCACTGCAGTCCCTCACCTCTCAGACCTGCATGCCTCTCACTGCCGTCCCTCACCTCTCAGACCTGCATGCCTCTCAGCCGTCCCTCACTCTCAGACCTGCATGCCTCTCACTGCCGTCCCTCACCTCTCAGACCAGCATGCCTCTCACCACCATCCCTCACCCCTCAGACCAGCATGCCTCTCACCACCATCCCTCACCCCTCAGACCAGCATGCCTCTCACCACCATCCCTCACCCCTCAGACCTGCATGCCTCTCACTGCCGTCCCTCACCCCTCAGACCTGCATGCCTCTCACCACCATCCCTCACCCTTCAGACCAGCATGCCTCTCACTGCCGTCCCTCACCTCTCAGACCTGCATGCCTCTCACTGCCGTCCCTCACCCCTCAGACCTGCATGCCTCTCACTGCCGTCCCTCACCCCTCAGACCTGTATGCCTCTCACTGCCGTCCCTCACCCCTCAGACCTGCATGCCTCTCACCACCATCCCTCACCCCTCAGACCTGCATGCCTCTCACCACCATCCCTCACCCCTCAGACCTGCATGCCTCTCACCACCATCCCTCACCCCCTCATCCTGCATGCCTCTCACCACCATCCCTCACCCCTCAGACCTGCATGCCTCTCACCACCATCCCTCACCCCTCAGACCTGCATGCCTCTCACTGCCGTCCCTCACCCCTCAGACCTGCATGCCTCTCACTGCCGTCCCTCACCCCTCAGACCTGCATGCCTCTCACTGCCGTCCCTCACCCCTCAGACCTGCATGCCTCTCACCACCATCCCTCACCCCTCAGACCAGCATGCCTCTCACCACCATCCCTCACCCCTCAGACCTGCATGCCTCTCACTGCCGTCCCTCACCCCTCAGACTTGCATGCCTCTCACCACCATCCCTCACCCATCAGACCTGCATGCCTCTCACCACCATCCCTCACCCCTCAGACCTGCATGCCTCTCACCACCATCCCTCACCCCTCAGACCTGCATGCCTCTCACCACCATCCCTCACCCCTTAGACCTGCATGCCTCTCACCACCATCCCTCACCCCTCAGACCAGCATGCCTCTCACCACCATCCCTCACCCTTCAGACCTGCATGCCTCTCACTGCCGTCCCTCACCCCTCAGACCTGCATGCCTCTCACTGCCGTCCCTCACCCCTCAGACCTGCATGCCTCTCACTGCCGTCCCTCACCTCTCAGACCTGCATGCCTCTCACTGCCGTCCCTCACCCCTCAGACCAGCATGCCTCTCACCACCATCCCTCACCCCTCAGACCTGCATGCCTCTCACTGCCGTCCCTCACCCCTCAGACCAACATGCCTCTCACCACCATCCCTCACCCCTCAGACCTGCATGCCTCTCACTGCCGTCCCTCACCCCTCAGACCTGCATGCCTCTCACTGCCGTCCCTCACCCCTCAGACCTGCATGCCTCTCACTGCCGTCCCTCACCCCTCAGACCTGCATGCCTCTCACTGCCGTCCCTCACCTCTCAGACCTGCATGCCTCTCACTGCCGTCCCTCACCCCTCAGACCTGCATGCCTCTTGCTGTCGTCCCTCAGCTCTCAGACCTGCATGCCTCTCACTGCCGTCCCTCACCTCTCGGACCTGCATGCCTCTACTGATGTCCCTCACCTCTCAGACTTGCATGCCTCTCACCCCCACCCCTCACCCATCAGTTCTGCATGCCTCTCACCACCATCCCTCACCCATCAGTCCTGCATGCCTCTCACGACCATCCCTCACCCATCAGTCCTGCATGCCTCTCACCACCATCCTCACCCATCATTCTGCATGCCTCCTCACTACCATCCCTCACCCATCAGTCCTGCATGCCTCTCACTACCATCCATCACCCATCAGTCCTGCATGCCTCTCACTACCATCCATCACCCATCAGTCCTGCATGCCTCTCACTACCATCCATCACCCATCAGTCCTGCATGCCTCTCACCACCATCCCTCTCCCATCAGTCCTGAATGCCTCTCACTACCATCTATTCGTTGCCTTGTTTGGGTTGAGTATGAGACACAGTAGACACTTCTGTAGATTTATTGATTAAGGCAACAAGGTGTATTACTGGCCAGCCGAGGTCCACCTACTCTGAGTCTGTCGGGAGAACTGAGCCTGCTGGGAGCACGGCTGGTGACTGTCTGTCTGGCATGACATCACAGGCCTACTCGCCTGTGATTGGTTATGTTCCAACTGTCATAGAATTTGAGTATAACACCGCTCGGACACGCTACCAAGTCGACGTCCCTTGTCGACAAGCTCTGGCTAGCTATATAGTCACAATGATATTGAAAGGACCTCGGTGGCATTCAAAAATGGCTTACATGTGAAATTTGCATAATAAACATTGAAAGAAGATCAGGTGTGCATAATACTAACACCTCGGCATATGCACCCAAAAAAAATGATCATAATTAGGTGAAAATCATGGTAACAATGCATTAATTAAACCAGAGTATTAAGAACATGTGTATGTATACTTATCAGATATGAACATACAACTCAAGGTATTGCCTAAACAAATTTATTAACATGTGTCGATGGCATGTGCTTGAAACAATACAAAATTAAACAATTATTACATTAATGGAACAAATTTCTGATCTAACAACCACAAATGAATTTTAAGATTAGTGATGTGGCTTTTTTTTTTTGCTAATGTACAATACATTTACAAGACCAATGTACANCCCCTCCTGCTCCTACCACTTCCTCCTCCAGCTCCTACCACTTCCCCCCTCTTGCTCCTACCACTTCCCCCTCCTGCTCCTACCACTCTCCTCCTGCTCCTACGACTTCCCTCTCCTGCTCCTACCACTTCCCCCTCCTGCTCCTACCACTTCCCCCATCCATCTCCTCCTCTTCCCCCTCCTGCTACTACCACTCCTCCTCCTGCTCCTACCACTTCCCCCTCCTACTCCTACCATCCCTCCTCCTGCTCCTACCACTTCCTCCTCCAGCTCCTACCACTTCCCCCTCCTGCTCCTACCACTTCCCCCTCCTGCTCCTACCACTTCCCCCCTCCTGCTCCTACCACTTCCCCCCTCCTGCTCCTACCACTTCCCCCCTCCTGCTCCTAACCACTTCCCCCTAGCTCCTACCACTTCCCCCTCCTGCTCCTACCACTTCCCCTCCTGCTCCTACCACTTCCCCCTCTGCTCCTACCACTTCCCCCTCCTGCTCCTACACTTCCCCCCTCCTGCTCCTACCACTTCCCCCCTCCTGCTCCTACCACTTCCCCCCTCCTGCTCTACCACTTCCCCCTCTTGCCTCCTACCACTTCCCCTCCTGCTCCTACCACTTCCCCCTCCTGCTCCTACCACTTCCCCCCTCCTGCTCCTACCACTCCCCCCTCCAGCTCCTACCACTTCCCCCCTCCTGCTCCTACCACTTCCCCTCCTGCTCCTACCACTTCCCCCTCCTGCTCCTACCACTTCCCCCTCCTGCTCCTACCACTTCCCCCCTCCGCTCCTACCACTTTCCCCCTCCTGCTCCTACACTTCCCCCTCCAGCTCCTACCACTTCCCCCCTCCTGCTCCTACCACTTCCCCCCTCCTGCTCCTACCACTTCCCCCTCCAGCTCCTACCACTTCCCCCCTCCTGCTCCTACCACTTCCCCTCCAGCTCCTACCACTTCCCCCTCCTGCTCCTACCACTTCCATCTTATGTCAAATTCACGTTGATGGCGTTAATTACCACTAATTAACTAAAGTAAATAATTATCTGTCCCACTGACAGATAATTAATCTGGAACGTATATCGGTAACTCAATGCTCTTCCACCACAGCCTCATCAACGCAAACACATTCATTTTGGTGATGTTAATTTGCCCTAATTTACTTGAGTGACTAATTATCTTTCCCACGGACAGTTAACAATTCCAGAATGAATCTCGTTAACTCATCAAAGCTATCACTCTCGACAGCTGGCGTTAATACCGATAATTAACGTCAGTAATTAATTACCAATGACCCAACAGATAATTAATTCGGAACGCATTACGTTAAACTCTATCACTATTGTCCCTCACAACATTGCTCAACAACCATGTGAATTGAAACTATGTGGAATTACTTTGATGACATTAATTATCCTTAATTAACTAGTGTGCTTAATTACTGTTAAACGGACAGCTAAATAATCGGAACGAATGACGTTAACTCAATCTGCCATTCCCGACTCCCCTCATCAAACTATGCGAATATTCTCGGTGATGTTAATTACCCCTAATTAACTCTCACTGCATCCTTAATGAACAATTAAATATTACACCAAGTGCTTGTCGCACAGACAAGCAAACACAGATTACACAGGTACTCAACTTCAGAAACAATATAATATAATATAATATAATATAATATAATATAATATAATATAATATAATATAATATAATATAATATAATATAATATAAATCACTGCCCAAAATCACACAACACAATACATATAATTACTGATCCCACACAATAATTCCCACACAGTATGACATACAGGTTACTCACTTAATAGATCACCCCTTATCTAGCCAGGGTTACTGGATTCAACTGCAATGAGATAAACACATACATGGCACAGAAATTGAACACAACACAGTGTAACTAAACTATATTAACAACACTCAATATATACTACAGATATAGATAATGTTCCCAGGTGTAATTCATACATACTTTAACGACTTTAATTGACAGCTGTTCCCTTCCCCACAAACTGTAATCGTCCTGATCAGTGTATCTCACACGACTGCTCTTCCTCTCACCTGGGCAGGTGTTTCAGCACTAACATAAATATGGTGCTCTAGTAAGACCGGTCTCATCTCATTCACCCGACCTCTCTCAATCATGCACTGAAGCTGCAGAACTGAAGGTCTGAAGATCATCCAAACTGCTCCACACGTACTTATGTCAGAACCACAGAATCTGACCCGGTGTCTGAACACGGGGTGCTGGATAGATGACTGACGAATTCTCTCGTTCCCGGGCCGGGCGGCACGGAAACACACACAGCGAGCACAACTGTGTTCCTCACTGACACGGAATTCGTGTGGGTGGCTTCTCTCACACACAACAAACATGAATGTTGCTTGCACAGTGTGTGGTAACGGGCAGCGAATGGCGACACGGTGAGGTGGAATTTTAATGTCTACAACACTGGAGCCGTAATTCCCAGAAATACCACAGAAAGCTTTCCTAAATCTCTAGAGAGCGTTCCCGAGTTCCACCTCCGGCAGGTATCTTGGTCATAAGTACGGACGACGATCGATACCTCCAATAATCACGGATCAAAACAAACAGTCTGTTGTGTCTGTTGAATCATGTGTTTGAGACTCTCAATTACTTCTCTTAACTTTCAATTAAATCTTCCACGCTCGCGCAAATCAGATTCCGCTTGCAATTTACAGTTAGCGGGACTCAAACGGATTGGAAGAGAATGGATGTTAACGCTGCGGTGATGGAGATTGGCTGCGGGCCAACAGGCACACTCTTACACAAGTCTTTTTAAGACATCGCCAGCGAACTGAATAGCTTGGCGAGGGCAAGGTGTCTTGATTTCACCAATCCTAGCGTAGCGCGCCAAAGGCCTAGGTGCCGCTACGAATCACAGAGCTTCCCTTCGTCACGTGGCCCTTGTGTGATGTGACGTCACCCGGCCGCGTCACTGAGGAAGCGAGGTTGGCCGTTGGATCTTGACCGCAAGCCCTCCCCACTCTCTTTCCCTCTGACTACACAATTCTAATATAAAACATGATAATATCTGTACTACCTCTCACAGAGTAGCTACAGCGGCCCCTGAAGTCTTAATGGAATGGTCTGGAGCTAGGCTACCCATAGACTACAAACAAGAGAGGTTTTATGAAAGAATTACACAATCTAGAACCCGAGCACCGTGCACTCGTGTCTAGAGTACACTCATGCACTCTAACTCAGTCTAGAAAGCTAAATAGAAATTCTATCTCACACTGAACCATTTTCCAAAATCTATCGTTTGCAGTCTGGTTATCACTATTCTAAAAATTAATACACTTAATTTTTTGAGTATTTTTTTGACAACAGTGCAAACGAGACATAACAGGGCGGATCTTATGGAAACTTGTAAAATACTGAGCAAGTTAGAGGATGTTGATCCGAATATTTTCTTCAGGTCAGATATAACACAAACAAAGAACAACGGTTTCAAGCTCAACAAGCCACAATGTAAGACTGAGAACAGGAGATGCTTTTTCACCCACAGGGTAATTAACCCATGGAACCGCCTACCCGCCGAAGCCGTAACTGACAACACTGTGTTTTGTTTTTTAAAATATACCTGGAAAAGATCATCAAGGCAAATGGGGGGAACATTGACAAACCGCCGGTTTCCTGTCCTCGTCGAGGCCACTAGGGTTAGTGGTCCTCAGGTAAATAAAAATTAGAAGTGTCGTCGTTGCTCCAATAGTATTGAATGACGTGTACCACTGAATATTTCATAGTCATGCATAGGTCAAGAAATAGATACATTTCGGCTACAATGGTGTCTGTCCAAGTCTGTTAACGTCAGTGTAGGGAGATGCCCACGTTTTCTATTAGTTTGGCAAAGTATCTGTTCGTTTTGTGAAAAATATTTTCCACGAGCAGCTCATCAAAGTGTTGTAAAATATTAACATTCACACATATCTTCATCATTATAAGCGAAAATTTCTATAACACCTTTATTTGTATCATGAAACACAGGTATTTGTGGAATAAAATTGTACCATCCTCCAACAGGCGTACACCCACGGTGGTTTTGTCTACCCCACCACCTCCTCAAACAAAGCTACGTCGGCTGGGAGATGCAGCTGTTCTAATATGCACACAGCGAGCATGAACAGTTGAACTTAAAGCCAGTTTCCCTCAGTTTCCTGATGCAATATTCCAGAGCATTGCTTTGTAAGGCAAACTGCGGACGCGGCAGACCTCCGCCTTGTAATACCATGAAAACCGATAACACTAACCACAGTCAGAGCAGAATTAAGGAATCTGAATGCTAACCTTGCATTAAGATATCCAGAAATCTCCTTTACAATGATATTGCCAAGAAAAATCTGAGTTCTGTATTACTTACAGGAGGAAACAGGAGAAGCAAAAACTGGCATCACAGATCAGTTTGCTACCTGGAAGAACTTCACCTGCTTGAACAAGCCCCCGAGCTCATGCCTGTAGAGAGGTTACCTCAGTGGGTAGATGACCCATGCAGGATTATCATCAATGATAAAACAACGAAAAAGTCCAACATGATACCACAAGAAATGAGCCATAAGTATGTTGAGGAAATTTATAAAGAAGCCGGAATTGAATTAGATCAAATCTTTGCTGATGGGTCATCTAATCCTGTCACTGGCAAGGCTGGTGCAGCATACACTGTAATTTGGAATAATGCCATTCAACGTGGAAAGGAAGAAATACGCATAGAGAACTATGCCTCTTCAAAGCAAGCAGAGTTAACTGCCATTGTTATGGCGTTAAGATTCCTTGAACGAAACACTACCAGTGCAGTGATCTGCACTGATTCAAAAGCAGCACTACAAAATCTTAGTAAAAACGGGCAGAAAATCTTGCGATAGTCGCTGAGGTCAAGAGAGCTGTGAGAGTACAAACCAATCAGGGAAGGCACATAAAATTTGGAAATGAACGAGCAGATGTGCTGGCTGCTGAAGGAGACCATATTGAATACTTCACCCCCAAGACTCTTCTACGAATTAGAGCTATTATCAGGCAACATCACCGTGACAAGGTAACTAAGGACAGGAGGACAGAAGCACAAGCCAGTGAATCTGTTTGATAGTACAATATGGTTGCAGCTGGCAATCCTAATCATTAAGGGCGAAGAGAAGGTGGCTGCGGGAGGGAATCAGTAATAGCAAGAATTCCTCTTGGATACAAATATCCATGGAGATTCGGAATGGAAATAACAGTTGACCAGCGGAGTTGAATAATTTGTGGTGAGAGTGACGGACACAGTCTTGACCACTACCTGAGAGAATATGAACATCTAAGAGTCATTAGAAATTTGTGTAGAATAATAAACCCCACATTGTTTGAGTTAGAAAAATACTATTTTTCAAATGAAGATACTGTTCTTAAAAGATTCCCCCATTTTGCACCCACAAGATAATGTAAGATGTTATGGGTTGACAAAGTGATAGTACTCTGTGGAGGGACAGTAGCCTTGGCATCACAGTACTTGTCATCTTAATAAAACATCGCATTTTGACGCTTACTCTAAGGCCAACAATCATCGAACTAGAAAATGGTAACGGCACGCGAAATTGACATACTGTATCGATTTCTGTTTTGGGTCCTCTGGTAGGTTAGGATAAAGACACTTTAGTACGACAGTTTCTTGACGTTGGGAAACCTTAGGAGGACGGGTTGCACTGGTTCATCAATTTCACTGTCTGTATCACTTTCATCTGATCCATGTGTATAGTTTTTATCACTGACAATATCTTTTCCATCAGTATCATCGTCCAACTGAAACGGTTTCTACTTAATTTCCTCTCCTGTAACTGATGTGTCAAAATGCCATGAGCTGATCTCTCCCTGATAAAGCCAAACATATAATAACCACTCTGGTCACAATACCGTGACAAGACCATCTCTTCCCGAAGCTGGGAAACGTATAATTGACAAAAGGTCACAAAGCCACAATCAGACCTTCTCTCACTATAAATGGGAACAATATCATAGGTATTAAGGTCACAATAACATGACTAGACTTACTCTCCCTGACACTGGACAACATGTCATGAGTATTGGAACACAATCCAGTGACCTAAACAAATATCGGATGACTCAACATCCGAAATATCTTCAATGTCTCTTAAAGAATTTCGAGTTACGTTAATGGTTTCCATGAAAGGTTTTAAAACTTAATGACACTTATTACGAAACACGTAGCTTTTTCTACAAATATTGTGTTTGGGGTATTCATTGATTAATACAAATGGGACCTAACTAATTTATTAAACACTAATGTGATTAATACCTAACTGAATGATTTGTACCTTGTGTTAAAAATAATGTTGATTTCGTGAATTATTCTTTAAAAGGTGAGTAAAAGTTTTATCAGAACATGAATTGAATCAAGAGTATGAAGATCCCAGTGTTATGGTCTTTATAATATTGACATTTGTTTTAGATTTAGCAGCTCGAAACAAAATTTCCATGTAGCACAGGCTTAAGTGAGCCCGTAAACGACTATTGACACTTCGTGTGTGAATATATAGTTCACATCAGGTTCCTAACCTTACACCTCTCCCAGCACTACACCTCTACGCTCGCTTTCTATGTTGATGTGTAGTTCAAGATCAAGTTCCTGAGCTTACTCCTCTCACAACACTACACATCAACACTTTCTGTGTTGATGTGTAGTTCAAGATCAAGTTCCTGAGCTTACTCCTCTCACAACACTACACATCAACACTTTCTGTGTTGATGTGTAGTTCAAGATAAAGTTCCTAAGCTTACACTTCCCACATTAATACATATCTACCATATTATAAGAGTTGTAAATAATGACACGTGAGATACAGAAGCTTCAGAAAGCGTAAGGTTGTCAGTCTGATCATAGCGTCTCCTCCTCAGCGCTGTACTTCAAGAATGATCGCAGAATCTTCAAAAAGTTATATCCTGCGAATTCTTGTGTCATGGGTTTTCAGTTCAAGAGCGCATCATCAGCGGTGTATATTCATCTGCTCACTGACTACTACCAGACCCCCAACGAATACGTCTATGGTGAGAATATTAGGCTTAAAATTTAGTATTCTTGAATATATAAGTAAATTGTTTTATATTATTTTCATTATCATTAGTCATCAATATTGACACATCCTCATAATCTGTGTGAATGAATGTCTTGATCAAAGTCATAGTCCAGAGGGCATCAAAACCATTTTTTGTAACCCTGCTCTTTCTGTGTGACTCACTAATCACTATCGTCACTGTTGATCTGCTCTATGTGACTCACTACTCAGTATCGTCACTGTTGATATGTGACTCACTACTCAGCATCGTCACTGTTGATATGTGACTCACTACTCACTATCGTCACTGTTGATATGTGACTCACTACTCACTATCGTCACTGTTGATATGTGACTCACTACTCACTATCGTCACTGTTGATATGTGACTCACTACTCACTATCGTCACTGTTGATCTGCTCTATGTGACTCACTACTCAGCATCGTCACTGTTGATATGTGACTCACAACTCAGTATCGTCACTGTTGATATGTGACTCACTACTCAGCATCGTCACTGTTGATATGTGACTCACTACTCACTATCGTCACTGTTGATATGTGACTCACTACTCACTATCGTCACTGTTGATTTGCTCTATGTGACTCACTACTCAGTATCGTCACTGTTGATATGTGACTCACTACTCAGTATCATCACTGTTGATATGTGACTGACTACTCAGTATCATCACTGTTGATATGTGACTCACTACTCAGTATCGTCACTGTTGATATGTGACTCACTACTCAGTATCGTCACTGTTGATGTGACTCACTACTCAGTATCGTCACTGTTGATATGTGACTCACTACTCAGTATCGTCACTGTTGATGTGACTCACTACTCAGTATCGTCACTGTTGATGTGACTCACTACTCAGTATCGTCACTGTTGATATGTGACTCACTACTCAGTATCGTCACTGTTGATGTGACTCACTACTCAGTATCGTCACTGTTGATATGTGACTCACTACTCAGTATCGTCACTGTTGATATGTGACTCGCTACTCAGTATCGTCACTGTTGATGTGACTCACTACTCAGTATCGTCACTGTTGATATGTGACTCACTACTCACTATCATCACTGTTGATATGTGACTCACTACTCACTATCATCACTGTTGATATGTGACTCACTACTCACTATCGTCACTGTTGATTTGCACTTACTTTTTGACTCACTACTCACTATCGTCACTGTTGATATGTGACTCACTACTCACTATCGTCACTGTTGATGTGACTCACTACTCGTTTCCATCTTAGTAAATTTGTCCGACAAAAGTTACTGGTAATTAATATGTTGTTAATATTATCCTGTCAGCCAGTATCTTCATGTGTTTGTGGAAATGAAGATATCAGTCTCTCTTTGTCTGTCTTTGGTTGCTGGTCCTGGCGGCCACGAGGTAAGATGGCCAGTCTTGGCTCAAATACTGCTTGGACTTTGTCACAGGTTGTGTAATGAATGTGAATTTTCTTTTGATATTGCTTATATATATTAATAGACTCGGCTAATATAAATAATTTATATCTCCGAGAGAATGATCGCTAAGTTCCCACCTCTGACTTCAAGTAGCATATAAAATTATTATAAGTAATTATATTGTTGAGCATCTCCACGTGCACTAATGTCGGGAAATTAACCTCCTGCACCTCAGGGTAAGTCCACGAAGTTTATATCTTTCTTATTTCAAGCCTAAAACCAAGATTTTTGGTTTCTATCGATATCCCATGACACAAGAACTACCCAACATGGCCGGTGCCCGGCATGTGCTCCAGCAAGGAGAGACGAGAACTGTATCATTTCCATGTTGGAGCACATGCCAGGCACCGGCCATGTTGGAGCACATGCCAGGCACCGGCCATGTTGGAGCACATGCCGGGCACCGGCCATGTTGGGTAGTTGGCAGTGTTAGAATTATTCCCCCAGACACTACAGAGGAGATTAGAGCTTACCCACACTGGTCCACCTGGGGTCACCTACACTGTTCCACACGGGATCACCCACACTGGTCCACCTGGGGTCACCTACACTGTTCCACCTGGGATCACCTACACTGGTCCACCTGGGATCACCCACACTGGTCCACCTGGGATCACCCACACTGGTCCACCTGGGGTTACCTACACTGTTCCACACGGGATCACCCACACTGGTCCACCTGGGGTCACCTACACTCTTCCACACGGGATCACCCACACTGGTCCACCTGGGGTCACCTACACTGGTCCACCTGGGATCACCCACACTGGTCCACCTGGGATCACCCACACTGGTCCACCTGGGGTCACCTACACTGGTCCACCTGGGATCACCCACACTGGTCCACCTGGGATCACCCACACTGGTCCACCTGGGGTCACCTACACTGTTCCACACGGGATCACCCACACTGGTCCACACGGGATCACCGACACTGGTCCACATGGGATCACCTACACTGTTCCACACGGGATCACCAACACTGGTCCACCTGGGATCACCCACACTGGTCCATACGGGATCACCCACATTGGTCCACCTGGGATCACCCACACTGGTCCACACGGGATCACCGACACTGGTCCACCTGGGATCACCCACACTGGTCCATACGGGATCACCCACATTGGTCCACCTGGGATCACCCACACTGGTCCACACGGGATCACCGACACTGGTCCACCTGGGATCACCCACACTGGTCCATACGGGATCACCAACACTGGTCCACACGAGATCACCAACACTGGTCCACACGGGATCACCTACACTGGTCCACACGGGATCACCTACACTGTTCCACATGGGATCACCTACACTGGTCCACACGGGATCACCAACACTGGTCCACACGGGATCACCTACACTGGTTCACACGGGATCACCCACACTGGTCCACACGGGATCACCCACACTGGTCCACACGGGATCACCAACACTGGTCCACACGGGATCACCAACACTGGTCCACACGGGATCACCAACACTGGTCCATACGGGATCACCAACACTGGTCCACACGGGATCACCCACACTGGTCCACACGGGATCACCCACACTGGTCCACACGGGATCACCAACACTGGTCCACACGGGATCACCAACACTGGTTCACATGGGATCACCCACACTGGTCCACACGGGATCACCCACACTGGTCCACACGGGATCACCCACACTGGTCCACACGGGATCACCAACACTGGTCCACACGGGATCACCCACACTGGTCCACACGGGATCACCAACACTGGTCCACACGGGATCACCTACACTGGTTCACACGGGATCACCAACACTGGTCCACACGGGATCACCCACACTGGTCCACACGGGATCACCAACACTGGTTCACACGGGATCACCAACACTGGTCCACACGGGATCACCTACACTGGTCCACACGGGATCACCTACACTGGTTCACACGGGGTCACCCACACTGGTCCACACGGGATCACCTACACTGGTTCACACGGGATCACCGACACTGGTCCACACGGGATCACCGACACTGGTCCACACGGGATCACCGACACTGGTCCACACGGGATCACCAACACTGGTCCACACGGGATCACCGACACTGGTCCACACGGGATCACCGACACTGGTCCACACGGGACCACCTACACTGTTCCACACGGGACCACCTACACTGTTCCACATGGGATCACCTACACTGTTCCACACGGGATCACCAACACTGGTCCACACGGGATCACCGACACTGGTCCACACGGGATCACCAACACTGGTCCACACGGGATCACCGACACTGGTCCACACGGGATCACCGACACTGGTCCACACGGGACCACCTACACTGTTCCACACGGGACCACCTACACTGTTCCACATGGGATCACCTACACTGTTCCACACGGGATCACCGACACTGGTCCACAAGGTATTGATGACGTGGACATGACATTATAAGCCCACGTGGCCACAGACGAACCTATAACTCCTCAATGTCCCCAGAAGCCGCAGAATAGCCGATAGCAAATTGGCCAATCCCAGAGACAGCGGCTGAAGCTGACTAAAGCAAGCTTCCCACACTGGTCAAGACTTCCCGCTAATGATATCAGCCATAAGAGACGCGTTCCTGGTATGTTAGCGGCAACTACCTAATAATACATCGTTCAAGTCCTTAGCTCGTCAAGTTAAGACAGTGCACTAATTCTTCGTAAAACAACATACAAGCAGCCGCAATCCTAGAGTATAATTATTGTCGTCAAATTAAGTGAAGCAACAGAGAGAAGCGTACCTTTAATAGTGCAGTATCTAAGTCTTCTGTACAGTTATATACACAGAGGTGTTAAGTGAACCAAAGTGTCGCCAAAGATCATCTAAACATGAAATGACTTTAATAAAACTCAGAAGGAAGAACCGAGACTATAGCGGGCACTTTGTTTCTGGCCTGAACCAGTCAAGGCCGCACACGTATGAAACAGCGAACAGCTGCACAGTCTAGAACCTTGACTTACTGTCCACCAGGTGTGTGCACATGAACCATCTAGTCACCTGTGTGTGTGTGTGCACATGAACCATCTAGTCACCTGTGTGTGTGTGTGCACATGAACCATCTAGTCACCTGTGTGTGTGTGCACATGAACCATCTAGTCACCTGTGTGTGTGTGCACATGAACCATCTAGTCACCTGTGTGTGTGTGTGCACATGAACCATCTAGTCACTTGTGTGTGTGTGCACATGAACCATCTAGTCACCTGTGTGTGTGTGCACATGAACCATCTAGTCACCTGTGTGTGTGTGTGCACATGAACCATCTAGTCACTTGTGTGTGTGTGAACATCAACCATCTAGCCACCTGTGTGTGCACATGAACCATCTAGTCGCCTGTGTGGGTGTGCACATGAACCATCTAGTCACCTGTGTGTGTGTGCACATGAACCATCTAGCCACCTGTGTGTGTGCACATGAACCATCTAGTCACTTGTGTGTGTGCACATGAACCATCTAGTCACCTGTGTGTGCACATGAACCATCTAGTCACCTGTGTGTGCACATGAACCATCTAGCCACTTGTATGTGTGTGTGTGCACATGAACCATCTAGTCACCTGTGTGTGTGTGCACATGAACCATCTAGTCACCTGTGTGTGTATGTGCACATGAACCATCTAGTCACCTGTGTGTGCACATGAACCATCTAGCCACCTGTGTGTGTGTGTGCACATGAACCATCTAGTCACCTGTGTGTGCACATGAACCATCTAGCCACTTGTATGTGTGTGTGTGCACATGAACCATCTAGTCACCTGTGTGTGTGTGCACATGAACCATCTAGTCACCTGTGTGTGTGTGTGCACATGAACCATCTAGTCACCTGTGTGTGTGTGCACATGAACCATCTAGTCACCTGTGTGTGCACATGAACCATCTAGCCACCTGTGTGTGTGCACATGAACCATCTAGTCACCTGTGTGTGTGCACATGAACCATCTAGCCACCTGTGTGTGTGTGCACATGAACCATCTAGTCACTTGTGTGTGTGCACATGAACCATCTAGTCACTTGTGTGTGTGTGTATATGAACCATCTAGTCACCTGTGTGTGTGTGCACATGAACCATCTAGCCACCTGTGTGTGCACATGAACCATCTACTCACCTGTGTGTGTGTGTGCACATGAACCATCTAGCCACCGGTGTGTGCACATGAACCATCTAGCCACCTGTGTGTGCACATGAACCATCTAGCCACCGGTGTGTGCACATGAACCATCTACTCACCTGTGTGTGCACATGAACCATCTCGCCACCTGTGTATAGTGTACACTCTCCTCGCCCCTCAGCACAATTCTTGTGAATGTGACTGCCAGCTGCTGCCATGTGCCTGATCATCATCGCTACTATATACGGTCATTGCAGAGACAGTCAACATGACCTCTGGGAGGTGACCTACGATACTCCCAGTCAGACCACCAGACCAACGACTGTGAAGACCAATTTTTTTGAGTTACGAGCTGTGTGAATGAGTCAGTGTGTGACGCAAATATTAAAGTACTGAACTCTCTGTTATTGTGTCAATGTCTGTCTTCACTCCGATCCATGACCAGCCAGAGATTTACTCGCCTTGCTCCCACCCGAGACAGGTTGTAGGCTGAATTTAAAGACAAACCAATGGTGAAGAAATGATTATCTGCGAGGTATCAAGAGTGTTCAACAAGTCTGAATGTGTATTTTACACACACAACACATTTACATATATGTGCATGTTATATTAACTGTCAGCTTGACTGGTCAAGCTTGACAGCTTGTTGCTGATTGTTCATGCCATTATATTAATTACATCAGTGTCCACAAGAAACTCTCACGTTTCCCTTGCAACTGGCATTGTTATTAATGCCGTGATTCTTATTGGTTGCCTAAGAAGGTGTTAAGACAGGATTGTCCACAAGTGAACCACGTGATTGGAGAGTTGAGGCTTCCCAGTGTCTCTCTGATGCAATAATTATCTTTGACAACTCTAACTTTAAAGTAACATAACCACCGAATGCATTAGTATGTAAGTTCTGTTACGTTTTTGTTAGTTTTACGTTTGTTTCGTTCTTTTAAGTTTTTTTGCCTGAATATAAGTTGCCCTCAGCAAAGATACAGTTCCAAGCACTAACATCATTAATGGTTTAGTCAAATAAATGAGAACCCATCAGGAGATCATTTTGAGTGCCTTTCTTACACTGAAGTAATCCAAAAATACTGTGATTCTGGATCACTATATGCTGGACCAGGTGGGACATGTTGATCAGGATCATCCCACAGGTGGGACATGTTGATCAGGATCATCCCACAGGTGGGACATGTTGATCAGGATCAACGCACAGGTGGGACATGTTGATCAGGATCATCCCACAGGTGGGACATGTTGATCAGGATCAACGCACAGGTGGGACATGTTGATCAGGATCATCCCACAGGTGGGACATGTTGATCAGGATCAACGCACAGGTGGGACATGTTGATCATGATCAACGCACAGGTGGGACATGTTGATCAGGATCAACGCACAGGTGGGACATGTTGATCAGGATCAACGCACAGGTGAGACATGTTGATCAGGATCAACCCACAGGCGGGACATGTTGATCAGGATCAACCCACAGGTGGGACATGTTGATCAGGATCAACGCACAGGTGGGACATGTTGATCAGGATCAACGCACAGGTGGGACCTGTTGATCACGATCAACCCACAGAAGGACTCTCGACCAAGCGCACCCCGGTCCGGTAAACACTGCTCTCGCATAAGCTAAAGATAAACTGTCTTTGTTGAAGACATCAGCCATTGCAAAATGGTGATATTGCTTGCATTTGATGTAGGGCGAAGAAAAAATCCGCATATTAAAATTCCTCATCGATATCAGCTTTCATATAAAGAAAATTCTGATCTTGAAAAATTATAAAATTATAACTACTTTGCTTGTTGCATGAATATATCGAATTTACATTTGAAATGTAAACAGAAAATAAATTATATGATTCTTGTTTAATGTCAAAATTAAAATATAAGCAGTGCAAACATTGTAATGTTGATACATTAACCATCAATACATTGACTGACAGTGCTGCAGGCCAACAGCTACAGCATCATCAGAAGGGTGACCAACGGTGCTTCAGCTGACGTGACGTCGGCGTTGACTCCCGGTATATACTCTGCCACCCAGTACCGTGTCTTCCGGCTGTCATGGTGCAGCGGCTACCTCAGGTGAAACCTGCATGCCTCTTACTGCCGTCCCTCACCTCTCAGACCTGCATGCCTCTCACTGCCGTCCCTCACCCCTCAGACCTGCATGCCTCTCACTGCCGTCCCTCACCTCTCAGACCTGCATGCCTCTCACTGCCGTCCCTCACCTCTCAGACCTGCATGCCTCTTACTGCCGTCCCTCACCTCTCAGACCTGCATGCCTCTTACTGTCGTCCCTCACCTCTCAGACCAGCATGCCTCTCACTGCCGTCCCTCACCCCTCAGACTGCATGCCTCTCACTGATGTCCCTCACCTCTCAGACCTGCATGCCTCTTACTTCCGTCCCTCACCCCTCAGACCTGCATGCCTCTAACTGATGTCCCTCACCTCTCAGACTTGCATGCCTCTCACTGCCGTCCCTCACCTCTCAGACCTGCATGCCTCTCACTGCCGTCCCTCACCTC
>WNGS01096213.1:230337-245029 GCA_020271785.1 Procambarus virginalis
GGTTGTAGCCAGGTTGAGAGTGTAGAGGTGTGAGGGTGTAGCAGGTTGAGGGTGTAGCAGGTTGAGGATGTAGCCAGTTGAGGGTGAGCCGGTTGAGGGTTGTAGCAGGTTGAGGGTGTAGCAGGTTGAGGGGTGTAGCCGGTTGAGGGTGTATCAGGTTGCGGGTGTAGCAGGTTGAGGGTGTAGCCGGATGAGGATGTAGCCGGTTGAGGGGTGTAGCTGGTTGAGGGTGTGTAGCCATTTGAAGGTGTCGCATTTTGAGGGTGTAGCAGGTTGAAGGTGTAGCAGGTTGAGGATGTAGCAGGTTGAAGGCTTTCGCTGGTTGAGGGTGTAGCAGGTTGAGGGTGTCGCTGGTTGAGGATATAGCTGGTTGAGGGTGTAGCAGGTTGAGGGTGTCTCTGGTTGAGGGTGTAGCTGGTTGAAGGTGTAGCCGGTTGAGGGTGTAGCTGGGTGTGGGTGTAGCTGGTGAGGGTGTAGCATGTTGAGGGTGTAGCTGCTGTTAAGGGTGTAGCAGGTTGAGGGTGTAGCCGGTTGAGGGTGTAGCCGGGTGTGAGTGTAGCTGGTTGAGGGGGTAGCAGGTGAGGGTGTAGCTGGTTGAGGGTGTATCAGGTTGAGGGTGTCGCTGGTTGAGGGGTGTAGCAGGTTGAGGGTGTAGTAGGTTTAGGGTGTAGCCGGGTGTGAGTGTAGCTGGTTGAGGGTGTAGCAGGTTGAGGTTGTCGCTGGTTGAGGGTGTAGCAGGTTGAGGGTGTAGCAGGTTGAGTATGTAGCCGGGTGTGAGTGTAGCTGGTTGAGGGTGTAGCAGGTTGAGGGTGTCGCTGTTTGAGGGTGTAGCAGGTTGAGGGTGTAGCAGGTTGAGGGTGTAGCAGGTTGAGGGTGTAGCAGGTTGAGGGTGTAGCAGGTTGAGGTTGTCGCTGGTTGAGGGTGTAGCAGGTTGAGGGTGTAGCCGGTTGAGGGTGTAGCCGGGTGTGAGTGTAGCTGGTTGAGGGTGTAGCAGGTTGAGGGTGTTGCTGGTTGAGGGTGTAGCAGGTTGAGGGTGTCGCTGGTTGAGGGTGTAGCAGGTTGAGGGTGTAGCAGGTTGAGGGTGTAGCCGGGTGTGAGTGTAGCTAGTTGAGGGTGTAGCAGGTTGAGGTTGTCGCTGGTTTAGGGTGTAGCAGGTTGAGGGTGTGGCAGGTTGAGGGTGTAGCCGGGTGTGAGTGTAGCTGGTTGAGGGTGTATGAGGTTGAGGGTGTCGCTGGTTGAGGGTGTAGCAGGTTGAGGGTGTAGCAGGTTGAGGGTGTAGCAGGTTGAGGGTGTAGCAGGTTGAGGGTGTAGCAGGTTAAGGTTGTCGCTGGTTGAGGGTGTAGCAGGTTGAGAGTGTAGCAGGTTGAGGTTGTCGCTGGTTGAGGGTGTAGCAGGTTGAGGGTGTAGCTGGGTGTGAGAGCCATAAAGATTAAGAGGCTTGGTGTTGGTTTATTAATACATCTTAATAATAAATGTACATTTCTTCCAATTTTTATTACAAGACTCCAAGGAAAATAGTTATTTCACAGATTAAAATGATTATCTTGCTATAAATTGCTTATGTTGGGATTTAAATTAAAATAAATATGTACATAAAAATGGCAGCCAAGCAATATAGACAAGTTACTAGCAGGTCAAACTGTCCGCCTCAGTCTGTCTCCAGCCCTGGCAGGACACTAACACACCTTCCTCTGGTTGGTAAGAACACCACCACACACACAATCACTGCCACCCCACCACCACCACAACTCTCTCAACACCACACCACCAACACCCTCTCTCAACACCACACCACCCAACACCCTCTCTCAACACCACACCACCCAACACCCCCTCTCAACACCACACCACAGTAGCGTAAAGTAGGACTAGAGCGACGCGCGCCATCTGCCCAGGTGGACCCCCTGCGACTACAACGACGCGCGCCATCTGCCCAGGTGGACCCCCTGCGACTACAACGACGCGCACCATCTTGCCAGGTGGGCCCCCCTGCGCCTAGAACCGCGCGCAGCATCTGTCAGGTAGGCCTAATAGGGTCCAAGCTGGTTGAGGTATGTAGGCCTTCAGGTATGTTTGGCACGTGTCGGACGCGTGTGAGCGTCCGGTGTTGGATTATGCGGTCAGGGAAGATTGGGGGTCATGTTGTTTGGGGGGTAGGAGAGTATGTGGCCTATGTGGGTATGTGCTAGAGTATGAGGTATGTGGATATGAGTGGAAGAGTAAATGAATATGTATGTTTGTTTTCCGTAGACTTAATCCCGTGTGTAGATAATAGTTTTGATTAAAAAATGACTATGTATTGCTATGTAGAGGCTGTGTGTAGGTGAGAGGGGTCCCAACATATGTTGATGGGGTAGGGGAGGGAGGGGGGCGAGGGAGTGTGAGGGAGAGTGAGGGGACCTTCCCCCTCGGCGTGAGAGTGTTTAGGGTCATTTGTGGTTTGTGGTTAGACAGGCATTACTTCTTCGAGGGTTGTGTTGGGAGCTGCACCAGAGCGGATGTGCTCCTCCCCTCCCACCCCACTTCCCCTCAGCTCCCCCTGGAAAGGTGAGAGCCTGTATCTATCACCTATCAATTTCACACACTCACTCCGTGGATCTGGAGGACTGCTTTTGATGACAGCAATATGGCTCACCATAGTCACTCCTGTCACAGCTCACTCTGCCACATAGCAGCAGCGAGACATGCGCCATGAGGCAGCCCACATACCGCTAAGAAAGGAGAACTGTACTAGTGTGTGGTCTTTGACGTCTCACACATTAAGGTATGGTCATATGTCCCACCCTCCCCTCCCTTACCTTCTAGAGTGGGACACCCCTCTCCCTCCCCTCCCTTACCTTCTAGAGTGGGACACCCGTCTCCCTCCTCTCCCCTACCTTCTAGAGTGGGACACCCCTCTCCCTCCCCTCCCTTACCTTCTAGAGTGGGACACCCCTCTCCCCTACCTTCTAGAGTGGGACACCCCTCTCCCTCCCCTCCCTTACCTTCTAGAGTGGGGCACCCCCTCTCCCTCCCCTCCCTTACCTTCTAGAGTGGGACACCCCTCTCCCTCCTCTCCCTACCTTCTAGAGTTGGACACCCCTCTCCCTCCCCTCCCTTACCTTCTAGAGTGGGACACCCTTCTCCCCTACCTTCTAGAGTGGGACACCCCTCTCCCTCCCCTCCCTTACCTTCTAGAGTGGGGCACCCCTCTCCCTCCCCTCCCTTACCTTCTAGAGTGGTACAGACCAGGTCCACATACTGTCACATCGACCTGAGAAGTGTCACCACATGGCACATCACTTAGTAAACTCAAAGTCAGTAGGTTAGCGTTTACTGAAAGAGGGAAACATTTTTTGGCGGGGGCGAGCCTTCCGAGGCGGCTCGCCTCTGTAGAGGATGACACATGACTGAGGCTAAATGAGGTGAGACCGCACACCTTAGCCAACCGCTCCCTCCCCTCACACTTGACATCCGCAAGTTATCAGCTTACACACTTTTCTCGCTATAAAGAATAATAAATAAATAAATAGATAGGAGAAGTAAACCACTTGTATCTTAACGTGGTCATCATGGTAATATCATTCTTTGCTCAAATAGCATTTTTTAAGAGTAACGAGAGTCATAAGGTGATCTTCAATCTTATTATTATAACAAATCATAATTTTTTTGTAAACACAACTGCATGGGATACACATAGCAGTCAGTGGTTACTCTCTCTCTGCTGGTAACATCGTTCTTTGCCCAAATAACATTTTAAGAGTAACGAGCAACTTTCAGTCAGATGTCTGAATATTCAAATGTGAACGTGTTAAGCCCTTACATTCCAAACACAATATAATATTAGCACAAGCTTGTTTAGTTCTTGTATCACGTAACGTAACGTAACGTAACATAACGCGGAAATCATCAACTTTTTGCAGTCCAAAATGACATTTTGAAATGAAAAGTGAGACTTAGTCCTGCTCCATTTTATCTCTTACCATATAAATATTGCTGTCTACAAGTTTTTAGCCTCTGTAACACATTTTAACGTAACGCAGAAATCAAATTTCTACAGACCAAAATAACATTTTTAAATGAAAGTATGACTTAGTCCATCTCCATTACATCTCATACCATATAAATATTACTGTCTGCCAGTTTTAGCCCCCTGTAACACAATGTAACGTAACGCAAATAAATTTTCTACAGTCCAAATAACATTATGAAAGTATGACTTAGCGCATCTCCATTACATCTCTTATCAAATATTACTGTGTGTCAGTTTTAGCACTCTGTAACACATTGTAATGCAAATCATCTTTCTGCAGTTCAAATAACATTATGAAAGTAAGACTTAACCCTCTGTAACACAATGTAACGTAATGCAAATCAACTTTCTACAGTCCAAATAACATTATGAAAATATGACTTAGTTCATCTCCATTACATCTCTTATCAAATATTACTGTGTGTCAGCTTTAGCGCTCTGTAACACAATGTAACGTAACGCGAAATCAACTTTATACAGTCCAAATAACACAATGTAACGTAACGCGAAATCATCTTTCTGCAGTTCAAATAACGTTACGAAATGTAAAGTGAAAATATTACTGTGTGTCAGTTTTAGCGCTCTGTAACACACTCACACACAACGGCGTTATCATAGCAAGACAAGGTCACAGAATGTTCAAGACTCCTGAATGAGTGAAACATCAATCCTTCTCGTTTGGGTCTAACCTTCGTGCTGGTTTGAGGCGTAGTGAGATGGGCGAGGTACTGGGATGACCTTACCCTCACCCCATCCACCCACACCAAACCCCAACCCCCTCCCACCCCCCTTCCAAGCCCAAACCATCAAGCATCACTTCACCCTTCCCAGACCGGATGCTCTGTGCAAAGCCTTTAGTATTTTTTCTGTTAATATGTGTAAGCTGTATCGTAACGTGACCCACATGGTAACATCATTCTTTGCTCAAATAGCATTATTTTTAAGAGTAACGATAGTCATAAGGTGGTCTTCAATCTTATTATTATAACAAATCATAATTTTTTTGTAAACACATCTGCATGGGATACACTTAGCAGTCAGTGGTTACTCTCTCTCTCTCTCTATTCAGATCATTTGTTGGGGAAAAAGTAACATCAATTCCTTTCTCCTGCTGCCGCTGTTCACGTATCTTTTTTTCATCTCTTAGACTAACAGCTCACCAGTGGATGGAAGACTAATGTCAATTTTCGAGCCTCCATCACTATCACCCTTATAACCTTGTAAGGTAACACGACCAACATGATGTCATCCTTCTTTGCCCAAATATCATTAATGTAACGTGACCAACATGGTAACATCGTTCTTTGCCCAAATAACATTTTAAGAGTAACGAGTATCTTTCTGTCTGTTGTCCGAATATCATATTGATATGTGAACCCCATTTAGCCAAACACAATATCTCCTTTACATCTCATACCATATAATATTACTGTCTACCAGTTTTTAGCCCCTGTAACACATTGTAACGTAACGCGAAATCAAATTTCTACAAACCAAAATAACATTTTTAAATGAAGTTTGACTTAGTCCATCTCCATTACATCTCATACCATACAAATATTACTGTCTGCCAGTTTTAGACCTCTGTAACATATTGTAACGTAATGCGGAAATCAAATTTCTACAAATCAAAATATCATTTTAAATGAAAGTATGACTTAGTCCATCTCCATTACATCTCATACCATATAAATATTACTGTCTGCCAGTTTTAGACCTCTGTAACACATTGTAACGTAATGCGGAAATCAAATTTCTACAGATCAAAATATAATTTTTAAATGAAAGTGAGACTTAGCCCATCTCCATTACATCTCATAGCATATAAATATTAGGGGTTCGAGACCGACCACAAGTACAGTTTCAAATTAAGCAGTGTCAATTTCACTTTGCCTCAGATCTACAGGATCTTATTGAAGATTTAGTTTTAACAAAAAGTGAAACACGAGAACATGAACTAATAGGGTTGAGATAGGAGGAAAGGCTTTGCGGAAGATAAAAGAGCTGAGGAGACATGTTCACTACCTACATTTCTTCATGTGAGTTCATTTTAGTTTAAAGTTTTCCATCTTAAATTAAATACTACTATCATCATCAACAACTTATTGGATGTCTTAGACATTCAGTTTACAACTCAGTAAGTGTTTACTGAACGTGGGAATCACTTCATACATGTTAATTTTTTTTAGTTTAGTTTAAAGTTTTCCATCTTTAATTAAATGCTACTATCATCACCCATTGTCAGCCATTACTATTCGTATCATCAAAGTCCTTTCAGTCTTCAAACAAGCAGAGGTGCTGCATAAACCACTAAAGATCTGATGTATGCAAGGTACATCATTTTGACAATTCTGACACCAACCCACCATAGCGAGATGACTGTGCGCAACAGTACCCTAGCACTCTTAATAATTTTATTCAAGCACTGATAACATAGCATAATGTAAGTTTTTTCACATTTCATATCGCGTGTGTAGATTTAGTTGAACAAAAAGTGAAACACGAGAGCATGAACTAATAGGGTTGAGATAGGAGGAAAGGCTTTGTGGACGGCTAGTCAAAACTTAACATAACAGATATGATTTCACAGAGTTTTAACCTTTGCAAGTTTTTCAATGTTTTCTCTTCACTTGTGCTAAGTGAGTCAGACAAAATGGGTCATTTCATTATTAGCCAAGGCAATACGCTATTAGCTAGATAGTCAAAACATATAACACACATTATTTCACAGGAATTTTTTCTAGCAAATATGATTCCTTTAAGCAGTTCAACACATCAAACACAAGCAGTCCACGAAATTCTCTTTAGTCAATAATCATCCTTTACAGTATTTCTTGACTAAAATAGCACTCCAAACATAAGTGGTAATTTTTATTCACACTGTCGCACTTATAGTCAATAATTTGCTTCGCAGAGTGACAAGTTATGCTTATTGACGAGATTTCACGGTGAGCATAGTTTTAAGAGAGTTCACACTGTATTAATTACGGTCACGGATATATGTTATGTTATGTTTATGAAGATCATTACTTCTTATTTTTACCCATTTCCCCGCACCCTGCTTTTCAGCCTTCTCATATTCTTTTCAAATCAAGTTGGCTTACTGTTTTTTCCACTAGATTGGCTTCACATTACATGTATTAATCAACTTTCAAATTCAGTTCAGTTTCTTTTCAATATCACAGCTTTGTTGTTCCCCTGTCAGTATCTAGTTCAAGACCTCGTATTATCAATGTCATTAATACTACTATCATCAACCATGTATTGGATGTCTCAGACATTCAGTTAACAACTTAGTAAGTGTTTAATGAACGTGAGAATCACTTCATGTGCGCTCATTTTAGTTTAGTTTAATGTTTTCCATCTTGAATTAATACTACTATCACCAACTATGTATTGGATAGCTCAGGCATTCAGTTAACAACTCAGTAAGTGAAAATCACTTCATGTGTGCTCATTTTTAGTTTAGGATAAGGTTTTTCCATCGTAAAATACTATTATCATCAACCAGGTATTGGGCGGCTCTACCATTCAGTTTACAACTCAGTAACTGTTTACTGAACACAGATATCCCTCCATGTGACCTCATTTTTTAGTTTAAAGTTTCTCCATCGTAAAAAAAAAAAAAATATTACTATCACAAACCTTGTATTGTCCGGCTCCAGCATTCAGTTTTACAACTCAGTAAGTGTTTACTGAATGCAAAATCGCTACATGTGTGGTCATTTAGTTTAAAGTTTCCCAATCTTAAAATATTACTATCACCAACCATGTATTGGATGGCTCAACCATTCAGTTTACAACTCAGTAACTGTTTACTGAACATAGATATCCCTCCATGTGTCCTCATTTTTAGTTTAAAGTTTCTCCATCGTAAAAAAAAAAATTACTATCACAAACCTTGTATTGGCTGGCTCCGGCATTCAGTTTACAACTCAGTAAGTGTTTACTGAATGCAAAATCGCTACATGTGTGGTCATTTAGTTTAAAGTTTCCCAATCTACTCCCCCTGATGATTCCATTCCATTCCTCAGGTAAATTGTGAGCGCACCAGAAATTAGAGCTGGGGCACACCAGGACCACCCAGATGCCATTATTACCTGGAGTACACGTGTCTGGGAAATCTGATATGGGATGCCCAGTCAATACTACAAAACACCTGAGGCTATAGAATCATTAACAGTGTATATAACCCATTAACAGTTAATCTACCGCTTAATTTCGGTAAGATTAAAATATGAAACTCCCCAAAAATGTTTGAAGGGAAGTTTACTGGTGATAATAAATTATAAAATAGAGTCCATTTGCCAATAATCTATATAGAAATAAAAATGGAAATGTTCGTTTGTTCAAAATCACTACTCTCCTGAAAGTTCTTCACTGATTGCTTTGAAATTTTCACACAACGTTCCATTCGCATCCTGCCAAGTTTTTATATACATACTATATAGATGTCACGTCTGTGACGGTAAAAAAATATGCTTTTCTGAAAAACTGTGTTTTTTATGTGTTTTTCATATCAGGAAAATCTTCGAAACCTATTTACCGATTGCTTTGAAATTTTGACACAACTTGCATTCGAATAGGCACGTCTTTTTATATTTCTACTATATACGTGCCTCACCTGTGACAGGAAAAAACATGTTTTTTTGAAAAACAGCGCCATCTGTTGGATATAAAAGCAACACACGATGTAATCTCCAAAAGTTCTTCACCGATTGCTTGGAAATTTTGACACAACATTGCATTCGAATAGGCACGTGGTTTTATATACCTACTATATAGATGCCACCCCTGTGACAGGTAAAAACGTGCGTTTTTGAAAAACAGCGCCATCTGTTGCACATAATAGCAACATGCATGCTATAGTAAATATGTCACAAATTCCATTTCAATGTTTCCGATTGCATTGATATATTTTATTTTCATAGATTTCGATTTGTTATATATTTTACTGAAATATTTTGTGTGACATTGTGTTGGAATTGAGCTGTGTTGTTTACCATATCGTTCATTTTGTAAGCATAAGTATAAATGCCATACCTGTAACAGGCAAAACTATGCATTTTTTAAAAAACAGCGTCATCTGTTGCATGTAAGAGCAACACACATGCAATCTATACAAATAAAAATGGAAATTTTCGTTTGTTCATAATCACTAATCTCTGAAAGTTCTTCACTTCGATGGCTTTGAAATTTTCACACAATGTTCCATTCGCAGGTTCCAAGCAGGTTTTTATATACATATTATATTGATGTCACATCTGTGATGCAAAATAAACATTTTTTTTAAACTGTGTTTTTCAAGTGTTTTTCATTTGAGAGAAATCTTCGAAACCTCTTTACCAATTGCTTTGAAATTTTGACACGACGGTGCATTCAAATTGGCGCGTTTCTATACTCCCACTTTATACATGGCTTACCTGTGTCCGGAGAAAACGTGTTTTTTTTTAAAACATCCCAGTCTATTGGAAGTAAGTGCAACACATGCTGTAATCTCCCAAAGTTCTTCACCAATTGCTTTGAAATTCTGACACAACGTTCCATTCGAATATGTGCGTCGTTTTATATACCAACTACATAGATGCCAACCCTGTGATGGGTAAAAATATGCGTTTTTGTAAAACAGAGACATCTGTTGCACATAATAGCAACATGCACGCTATACTAAATAGGTCACGAATTCCATTTCAGTGTTTCCGATTGCATTGATAAATTCTATTTTCATAGATTTCGATTTATTTTAATTTTTATCAAATTATTTTGTGTGACATTGTGTTGGAATTGAGCTGTGTTGTTTACTATTCCGTTCAATTCGTAAGTATAAGTACAGATGCCACACCTGTGACAGGTAAAACTATGTGTATCTTGAAAAACAGCACCATCTGTTGCATGTATGAGGAACGCTCATGCTATACTTAATATGTCACAATTTCATTTCAATGTTTCTGATTGCATTGATAAATTTGAATTTTCATAGATTTTGATTTATTTTCATTTTGATTTCATTATTTTGTGTGAATTGCATTGGAATTGAGCTGTGTTGTTTACCATACTATTCATTTCGTGAGTATAGTTTATTTTTTGTACTTTTTCATATTTTCATTTTATTTTCTAATTGTTGTTCTTATATTTCAGTAATGGGAACATCAGATCACTTGATGTTCCCAATTTTCTGATGGGAACATCAGACCATTTGGGAAGGCATCGGACGAGGGAGTGGGGAATGGTGGGGATGACGAGGGGATGGTGGAGTGGGGAATGGTTGGGTGGCCGAGGAGACAGGTGAGGGGTGGGAATGGGGGAGAGGGAAGGTTGCAACGCGTGGTCGGTTGCTGCTAGTAAATAATAAATACAATTAAATACATCTTCTTGAATTACTTACCAAATCAATCACAGGTAGATTTCCCAAGTGGAGGCCACGTTAGTGGTCTTGGTGTGCTCTGGAAGCCACGTTAGTGGTCTGGGGTGCAATGGAAGCCATGTTAGTGGTCTGGGTGTGCACTGGGGGCCACGTTAGTGGTCTGGGGGTGCACTGCAGGCCACGTTAATTGTCTAAATGTGCACTGCAGGCCACGTTAGTGGTCTGGGTGCGCACTGGGGGCAACGATAGTGATTTGGGAGTGCACTGGAGGCCGCGTTAGTGGTCTGGGTGTGTACTAGGGGCTACGTAGTGGTCTCTGGGTGCACTGGACACCACGTTAGTGATCTGGGTGTGGACTGGAGGCCCCGTTAGTGGTCTGGGTGTGCACTAGGGCCCATGTAGTGGTCGCGGGGTGCATTCGAGGCCTCGTTAGTGGTCTGGGAGAACATTGGAGGCCACGTTAGTGGTCTGGGAGTGCACCGGAGGCCACGTTAATGGTCTGGGTGTGCACTGGAGGCCACGTAGTGGTCTCGGGGTGCACTGGAAGCCACGTTAGTGATGTAGGAGTACACTGGAGGCCACATTAGTGGTCTGGGAGTGCACTGGGGGCAACGTTAGTTGTCTGGGTGTGTATCGGAGGCGACGTTAGTGGTCTGGGTGTGCACTGGGGCCACGTAGTGGTCTCGGGGTGCACTGGAGGCCACGTTAGTGGTCTGGGAGTGCACTGGAGGCCACGTTAGTGGTCTGGGTGTGCACTGGAGGCCACGTAGTGGTCTCGGAGTGCACTGGAGGCCACGTTAGTGGTCTGGGTGTGCACTGGAGGCCCCGTTAGTGGTCTGGGTGTGCACTAGTGTCCACGTATTGGTCTCGGGCGCATTGGAGGTCACGTTAGTGGACTGGGATACACTGGAGGCCACGTTAGTGGTCTGGGAGTGCACTGGAGGCCACGTTAGTGGTGGAGGAGTGCACTGGAGGCCACGTTAGTGGTCTGGGAGTGCACTGGAGGCCACGTTAATTGTCTGGGTGTGTACTGGAGGCCGCGTTAGTGGTCTGGAGTGCACTGGAGGCCACGTTAGTGGTCTGGGAGTGCACTGGAGGCCACGTTAGTGGTCTCGGTGTGCACTGGAGGCCACGTTAGTGGTTTAGTGGTCTGGGAGTGCACTGGAGGCCACGTTAGTGGTGTAGAAGTGCACTGGAGCCACGTTAGTGGTCTCGGTGTGCACTGGAGGCCACGTTTTTGGTTTGGTTGTGTACTGGAGGCCACATTAGTGGTCTGGATGTGTACTGGAGGCCGCGTTAGTGGTTTGGGATTGTACTGGAGGCCACATTAATAGTCTGGGTGTGCACTGGAGGCCACGTTAGTGGTCTGGGTGTGCACTGGAGGCCACGTTAGTGGTTTGGTTGTGTACTGGAGGCCACATTAGTGGTCTGGATGTGTACTGGTGGCCGCGTTAGTGGTCTGGGAGTGTACTGGAGGCCCCATTAATAGTCTGGGTGTGCACTGGAGGCCACTTTAGTGGTCTGGTGTGCACTGGAGGGCCACGGTATTAGGTTGGGTGTGCTCTAGAGGTCATGTTAATGGTCTGGGTGTGCACTGGAGGCCATGTTAGTAGTTTGGGTGTGTGGTAGAAATCATGTTAGTGGTCTGGGTGTGTACTGGAGGCCACGTTAGTGGTCTGGGTGTGTACTGGAGGAGAAGATAGTCATCTGGATGTGGACTGGAGTAATTTAAAAGGAGACAATGGCCAACCCTTTCAGTTTTTTTTCAGTGGTCTGTCGTAGTCTCCACAAAATATCCCGTGAATGACGTCAGATGTCGATCAGAGTCTCCACAAAATATCCCGTGAATGACGTCAGATGTCGATCAGAGTCTCTACAAAAATATCACGTGGATGAGGTCAATGGTCGGTCATAGTGCCAGCCATTTTTAGTTACCCCGAGGCATGGGTCAGTTGTAGCACGAACCTTGATTAGCTGGTCTAGGCATAAGTCCAGTTAGCCCATCCATAAATGTTGTTGTTGTTTAAGATTCGCTACTTAGAGCAAAAAGTTCCAAGTAAGTAAGTAAGTAATCATCAAAAAGAAGGTACCAAACCGGGAAGGCTATTTAGCACCATCAAATGTGTGGGATAATCAGAGGGCGCTAAATATCACCAAGGATGCCAATACGAGGACAGAATCGCATAAGGTGAACAATATCAAAAGTATCCGAGTCACCAAGAATACTATCAAGAAACAAGCGACCGCGGGGGATGGTCGGAAAACAAGACACATGCTCGTCCCGGTAGTTAGGACATTCAACAAAGATATGCACGACCGTAAGAGAGACAATGCAATTAGGACAATAAGGAGCAGGGCTGCGCTCCATCAAGTGACAATGAATTAAGCGAGTAGGGCCAATATGCAACCTCGCCAGAGCCGTTTCCCATAGCCGGTTACGGTGGTAGGAGGACGGCCACGAGGACACACAACTTTTAAGAGAACGTAGTTTGTTACCAGTAACAGACGACCAACATGCCTGCCGACGGGTAAGGATGGAGGAATGGATAACCGGATAAAAGTCAGAATAAGGAATACCTTTACGAGAGATGGGAAAGAACGGACAGCTTTCCTGGTGGCAGCATCCACACGCTCATTTAAAGAGACACCAATATGGCTGGGAACCCAACGAAACTCAACTGACTTAATTTACTGTGAACAAGAAACAGCCAATGCTGGATCTCGACAACCACTGGATGAACTGGATTAAAGGACCGAGAGCCATGAGGGCACTATGAGAATCAACAACAACTACAAAGGAAGACTGACAACGAGAGAACAGGAGACGAAGAGCATAGAGAATAGCATAAAGCTCCGCTGTGAAGATGCTAGTCTCCGGTGGTAAGCGACACATATAAGTGTGATTATGAAAACAACAGAGTAGCCAACACCGTCCACAAACTTAAACCCCATCGGTGAAGACGGAAACGGAGTGGGAGTGAGAAGAAAATTGCTAAAGGAAAAGGCGTTTTAGAACCGTAGGAGGGGTAAAAGCTTTAGGGACGCGGGTCAAGGATGTACAAAACTGCGGAAGGGGGACTCTCCATGGGGGCAAAGAAGGAACAGACGAGGAGAAATATTAGAAATACGAACGGAAAGAGAATCCTGTAAGCGAGATAACCGGACAGAAAGAGGGAGGTGGTGAAGAGGAACAGGAACTGCAGGAGGGGTAAAAGTTAAAGCAGGAGAGAGGTGAGAGGAAGGATGTTGCAAGGACCGCGCAAGATAGCGAAGACAGTAGCGATCACGGCGGTCCTGGAGAGATAGGAACCCAGTGTCAACATACAAGCTGAGGACGGGAGTCGAACGAAAGGCACCAGAACTGAGGCGCAACCCAGTATGGTGCAAAGCATCAAGACGGCGAAGAGTAGAAGGAGAAGCAGACGAGTAAGCAGGGCAACCATAATCGAGCTTAGACAGGACGAGAGAGGAATGTAAAGCAAGGAGAGTGGGCCTATCCGCTCCCCAAGAAGTATGGGACAATACCCGAAGGAGGGTAAGGGCCTTAGAGCACTCAACACGGAGGTAAGAGATATGGGGAGACCAAGCCAACGAATGTCAAAGAATAACCCCAAAGCTTTGCGGAATCTTTGTACTCAAGGGGATGACCATAAAGTGACAAAGAGGGACGAAGAACGACCTGTTTCCGAGTAAAAGTCATGGCACAAGTCTTAGTAGTAGAGAACTTGAAGCCATGATCGGTGGCCCAAGACGGCACGGCATCAATCGCAAGTTGCAGCCGGCGTTGAAGGAGAGGCGAATCATCACCCTGACAGCAAAGGGTAAGATCATCGACATAGAGAGCGGAGAAGACGCCTGAAGGAAGAGAGGAAAGAAGACCATTGAGGGCAACTAGAAAAAGAGTAGTGCTCAGAACACTACCCCGGGGCACACCTTCGTATTGCTGAAAAGAGGCAGAGAGAGAGGTACCAAGCTTCACCCGAAAGGAATGACGAGAGAGGAAGCTGCAGAGAAAAAGAGGGAGATGACCACGAAGGCAAAAAGAATGAAGCTGGGATAGAATATGATTTCGCCAAGTGGTGTCGTAAGCCTTTTCCAGGTCAAAAAGGATGGCAACAACGGAGGTCTTCGCAGCAAAAGCAGTACGAATATAGACTTCCAAGTTCACCAGGACATCTGTCATGCTGCGGCACTTGCGGAAACCAAATTGAGAAGGGGAGAGGAGGCGATGGTGTTCCAGGAACCACATCAGACGAACGTTAACCATACGTTCAAAGAGTTGCAGACACAACTTGTGAGGGCAATAGGGCGAAAGT
>WNGS01096213.1:246029-256405 GCA_020271785.1 Procambarus virginalis
TGCACACACACAGGTGGTTAGATGGTTCATGTGCACACACACAGGTGGCTAGATGGTTCATATTCACACACCGGTGAGTAGATGGTTCATGTGCACACACCGGTGAGTAGATGGTTTATGTGCACACACAGGTGGCTAGATGGTTCATGTGCACACACCGGTGAGTAGATGGTTCATGTGCACACACACAGGTGGCTAGATGGTTCATGTGCACACACCGGTGAGTAGATGATTCATGTGCACACACACACACAGGTGGCTAGATGGTTCATGTGCACACACCGGTGAGTAGATGGTTCATGTGCACACACCGGTGAGTAGATGGTTCATGTGCACACACCGGTGAGTAGATGGTTCATGTGCACACACCGGTGAGTAGATGGTTCATGTGCACACACACACAGGTGGCTAGATGGTTCATGTGCACACACACACAGGTGACTAGATGGTTCATGTGCACACACCGGTGAGTAGATGGTTCATGTGCACACACCGGTGAGTAGATGGTTCATGTGCACACACACAGGTGACTAGATGGTTCATGTGCACACACACACGGGTTACTAGATGGTTCATGTGCACACACAGGTGGTTAGATGGTTCATGTGCACACACACAGGTGACTAGATGGTACATGTGCACTCACACACAGGTGGCTAGATGGTTCATGTGCACACACACAGGTGAATAGATGGTTCATGTGCACACACACAGGTGACTAGATGGTTCATGTGCACACACACAGGTGGCTAGATGGTTCATGTGCACACACACAGGTGGTTAGATGGGTTATGTGCACACACACACAGGTGGCTAGATGGTTCATGTGCACACACACACAGGTGACTAGATGGTTCATGTGCACACACAGGTGACTAGATGGTTCATGTGCACACACACAGGTGGCTAGATGGTTCATGTGCACACACACAGGTGGCTAGATGGTTCATGTGCACACACAGGTGACTAGATGGTTCATGTGCACACACACACAGGTGGTTAGATAGTTCATGTGCACACACACTGGTGACTAGATGGTTCATGTGCACACACACAGGTGACTAGATGGTTCATGTGCACACACAGGTGACTAGATGGTTCATGTGCACACACACAGGTGGCTAGATGGTTCATGTGCACACACACAGGTGGCTAGATGGTTCATGTGCACACACACAGGTGGCTAGATGGTTCATGTGCACACACACAGGTGGCTAGATGGTTCATGTGCACACACATACAAGTGACTAGATGGTTCATATGCACACACACACAGGTGGTTAGATAGTTCATGTGCACACACACTGGTGACTAGATGGTTCATGTGCACACACACAGGTGACTAGATGGTTCATGTGCACACACAGGTGACTAGATGGTTCATGTGCACACACACACAGGTGACTAAATGGTTCATGTGCACACACACACAGGTGGTTAGATGGTTCATGTGCACACACACACACAGGTGGCTAGATGGTTCATGTGCACACACACAGGTGGTTAGATGGTTCATGTGCACACACACACACAGGTGGTTAGATGGTTCATGTGCACACACACACAGGTGACTAGATGGTTCATGTGCACACACACACAGGTGACTAGATGGTTCATGTGCACACACCTGGTGGACAGTAAGTCAAGGTTCTAGACTGTGCAGCTGTTCGCTGTTTCATACGTGTGCGGCCTTGACTGGTTCAGGCCAGAAACAAAGTGCCCGCTATAGTCTCGGTTCTTCCTTCTGAGTTTCATTAAAGTCATTTCATGTTTAGATGATCTTTGGCGACACTTTGGTTCACTTATCACCTCTGTGTATATAACTGTACAGAAGACTTAGATACTGCACTATTAAAGGTACGCTTCTCTCTGTTGCTTCACTTAATTTGACGACAATAACTGCACTTTATTATTCCGGCTGCTTGTATGCTGTTTTACGACGAAATAGTGCACTGTCTTAACTTGACGAGCTAAGGACTTGAACGATGTGTTATTAGGTAGTTGCCGCTAACATACCAGGAACGCGTCTCTTATGGCTGATATCATTAGCGGGAAGTCTTGACCAGTGCGGGAAGCTTGCTTTAGTCAGCTTCAGCCGCTGTCTCTGGGATTGGCCAATTTGCTATCGGCTATTCGGCGACTTCTGGGGACATTGAGGAGTTAAAGGCTCGTCTGTGGCCACGTGGGCTTATAATGTCATGTCCACGTCATCAATACCTTGTGGACCAGTGTCGGTGATCCCGTGTGGAACAGTGTAGGTGACCCCAGGTGGACCAGTGTGGGTGATCCCGTGTTGAACAGTGTAGGTGACCCCAGGTGGACCAGTGTGGGTGATCCCGTGTGGAACAGTGTAGGTGACCCCAGGTGGACCAGTGTGGGTGATCCCGTGTGGAACAGTGTAAGTGATCCCAGGTGGTCCAGTGTAGGTGACCCCATGTGGAACTGTATAGGTGATCCCGTGTGGAACAGTGTAGGTGACCCCAGGTGGACCAGTGTGGGTGATCCCGTGTGGAACAGTGTAGGTGATCCCATGTGGAACAGTGTAAGTGATCCCAGGTGGTCCAGTGTAGGTGACCCCATGTGGAACTGTATAGGTGATCCCGTGTGGAACAGTGTAGGTGACCCCATGTGGAACTGCATAGGTGATCCCGTGTGGAACAGTGTAGGTGATCCCATGTGGAACAGTGTAGGTGATCACAGGTGGACCAGTGTGGGTAATCCCGTGTGGAACAGTGTAGGTGACCCCAGGTGGACCAGTGTGGGTAAGCTCTAATCTCCTCTGTAGTGTCTGGGGGAATAATTCTAACACTGCCAACTACCCAACATGGCCGGTGCCTGGCATGTGCTCCAACATGGCCGGTGCCTGGCATGTGCTCCAACATGGCCGGTGCCAGGCATGTGCTCCAACATGGCCGGTGCCCGGCATGTGCTCCAACATGGCCGGTGCCTGGCATGTGCTCCAACATGGCCGGTGCCAGGCATGTGCTCCAACATGGCCGGTGCCCGGCATGTGCTCCAACATGGAAATGATACAGTTCTCGTCTCTCCTTGCTGGAGCACATGCCGGGCACCGGCCAGGTTGGGTAGTTCTTGTGTCATGGAATATCGATAGAAACCAAAAATCTTTGTTTTAGGCTTGAAATAAGAAAGATAAACTTCGTGGACTTACCCTGAGGTGCAGGAGGTTAATTTCCGACATTAGTGCACGTGGAGAAGCTCAACAATATAATTACTTATGATAATTTTATATGCTACTTGAAGTCAGAGGTGGGAACTTAGCGATCATTCTCTCGGAGATATAAATTATTTATATTAGCCGAGTCTATTAATATATATAAGCAATATCAAAAGAAAATTCACATTCATTACACAACCTGTGACAGAGTCCAAGCAGTATTTGAGCCGAGACTGGCCATCTTACCTCGTGGCCGCCAGGACCAGCAACCAAAGACAGACAAAGAGAGACTGATATCTTCATTTCCACAAACACATGAAGATACTGGCTGACAGGTTAATATTAACAACATATTAATTACCAGTAACTTTTGTCGGACAAATTTACTGTGATGGAAACGAGTAGTGAGTCACATCAACAGTGACGATAGTGAGTAGTGAGTCACATATCAACAGTGACGATAGTGAGTAGTAGTCACATATCAACAGTGACGATGCTGAGTAGTGAGTCACATATCAACAGTGACGATACTGAGTAGTGAGTCACATATCAACAGTGACGATAGTGAGTAGTGAGTCACATATCAACAGTGACGATAGTGAGTAGTGAGTCACATATCAACAGTGACGATACTGAGTAGTGAGTCACATATCAACAGTGACGATACCGAGTAGTGAGTCACATATCAACAGTGACGATACTGAGTAGTGAGTCACATATCAACAGTGACGATACTGAGTAGTGAGTCACATATCAACAGTGACGATAGTGAGTAGTGAGTCACATATCAACAGTGACGATACTGAGTAGTGAGTCACATATCAACAGTGACGATACTGAGTAGTGAGTCACATATCAACAGTGACGATACTGAGTAGTGAGTCACATATCAACAGTGACGATACTGAGTAGTGAGTCACATATCAACAGTGACGATACTGAGTTGTGAGTCACATATCAACAGTGACGATGCTGAGTAGTGAGTCACATAGAGCAGATCAACAGTGACGATAGTGAGTAGTGAGTCACATTTCAACAGTGACGATAGTGAGTAGTGAGTCACATATCAACAGTGACGATGCTGAGTAGTGAGTCACATATCAACAGTGACGATACTGAGTAGTGAGTCACATATCAACAGTGACGATGCTGAGTAGTGAGTCACATATCAACAGTGACGATACTGAGTAGTGAGTCACATATCAACAGTGACGATGCTGAGTAGTGAGTCACATAGAGCAGATCAACAGTGACGATACTGAGTAGTGAGTCACATATCAACAGTGACGATGCTGAGTAGTGAGTCACATATCAACAGTGACGATACTGAGTAGTGAGTCACATATCAACAGTGACGATAGTGAGTAGTGAGTCACATATCAACAGTGACGATACTGAGTAGTGAGTCACATATCAACAGTGACGATGCCGAGTAGTCAGTCACATATCAACAGTGACGATAGTGAGTAGTGAGTCACATATCAACAGTGACGATACTGAGTAGTGAGTCACATAGAGCAGATCAACAGTGACGATACTGAGTAGTGAGTCACACAGAATGAGCGGGGTTACAAAAAATGGTTTTGATGCCCTCTGGACTATGACTTCGATCAAGACATTCATTCACACAGATTATGAGGATGTGTCAATATTGATGACTAATGATAATGAAAATAATATAAAACAATTTACTTATATATTCAAGAATACTAAATTTTAAGCCTAATATTCTCACCATAGACGTATTCGTTGGGGGTCTGGTAGTAGTCAGTGAGCAGGTGAATATACACCGCTGATGATGCGGTGTATATTCTTGAGCTGAAAACCCATGACACAAGAATTCGCAGGATATAACTTTTTGAAGATTCTGCGATCATTCTTGAAGTACAGCGCTGAGGAGGAGACGCTACGATCAGCCTGACAACCTTACGCTTTCTGAAGCTTCTGTAACTCATTTGTCATTATTTACAACTCTTATAATATGGTAGATATGTATTGATGTGGGAAGTGTAAGCTTAGGAACTTTATCTTCAACTACACATCAACACAGAAAGTGTTGATGTGTAGTGTTGTGAGAGGAGTAAGCTCAGGAACTTGATCTTGAACTACACATCAACAAAGAAAGATTTGATGTGTAGTGTTGTGAGAGGAGTAAGCTCAGGAACTTGATCTTGAACTACACATCAACACAGAAAGTTTTGATGTGTAGTGTTGTGAGAGGAGTAAGCTCAGGAACTTGATCTTGAACTACACATCAACATAGAAAGCGAGCGTAGAGGTGTAGTGCTGGGAGAGGTGTAAGGTTAGGAACCTGATGTGAACTATATATTCACACGCGAAGTGTCAATAGTCGTTTACGGGCTCACTTAAGCCTGTGCTACATGGAAATTTTGTTTCGAGCTGCTGAATCTAAAACAAATGTCAATATTATAAAGATCATAACACTGGGATCTTCATACTCTTGATTCAATTCATGTTCTGATAAAACTTTTACTCACCTTTAAAAGAATAATTCACGAAATCAACATTATTTTTAACACAAGGTACAAATCATTCAGTTAGGTATTAATCACATTAGTGGTTAATAAATCAGTTAGGTCCCATTTGTATTAATTATTGAATACCCCAAACACAATATTTGTAGAAAAAACTACTTGTTTCGTAATAAGTATCATTAAGTTTTAAAACCTTTCATGGAAACCATTAACGTAACTCGAAATTCTTTAAGAGACATTGAAGATATTTCGGATGTTGAGTCATCCGATATTTGTTCAGGTCACTGGATTGTGTTCCAATACTCATGACATGTTGTCCAGTGTCAGGGAGAGTAAGTCTAGTCATGTTATTGTGACCTTAATACCTATGATATTGTTCCCATTTATAGTGAGAGAAGGTCTGATTGTGGCTTTGTGACCTTTTGTCAATTATACGTTTCCCAGCTTCGGGAAGAGATGGTCTTGTCACGATATTGTGACCAGAGTGGTTATTATATGTTTGGCTTTGTCAGGGAGAGATCAGCTCATGGCATTTGGACATATCAGTTACAGGAGAGGAAATTAAGTAGAAACCGTTTCAGTTGGACGATGATACTGATGGAAATGATATTGTCAGTGATAAAAACTATACACATGGATCAGATGAAAGTGATACAGACAGTGAAATTGATGAACCAGTGCAACCCGTCCTCCTAAGGTTTCCCAACGTCAAGAAACTGTCGTACTAAAGTGTCTTTATCCTAACCTACCAGAGGACCCAAAACAGAAAACGATACAGTATGTCTATTTCGCGTGCCATTACCATTTTCTAGTTCGATGATTGTTGGCCTTAGAGTAAGCGTCAAAATGCGATATTTTATTAAGATGACAAGTACTGTGATGCCAAGGCCACTGTCCCTCCACAGAGTACTATCACTTTGTCAACCCATAACATCTTACATTATCTTGTGGGTGCAAAATGGGGGAATCTTTTAAGAACAGTATCTTCATTTGAAAAATAGTATTTTTCTAACTCAAACAATGTGGGGTTTATTATTCTACACAAATTTCTAATGACTCTTAGATGTTCATATTCTCTCAGGTAGTGGTCAAGACTGTGTCCGTCACTCTCACCACAAATTATTCAACTCCGCTGGTCAACTGTTATTTCCATTCTGAATCTCCATGGATATTTGTATCCAAGACGAATTCTTGCTATTACTGATTCCCTCCCGCAGCCACCTTCTCTTCGTCCTTAATGATTAGGATTGCCAGCTGCAACCATATTGTACCAACATACAGATTCACTGGCTTGTGCTTCTGTCCTCCTGTCCTCAGTTACCTTGTCACGGTGATGTTGCCTGATAATAGCTCTAATTCGTAGAAGAGTCTTAGGGGTGAAATATTTAATATGGTCTCCTTCAGCAGCCAGCACATCTGCTCGTTCATTTCCAAATTTTACGTGTCTTCCCTGATTGGTTTGTACTGTCACAGCTCTCTTGACCTCAGCGACTATCGCAAGATTTTCTGCCCGTTTTTACTAAGATTTTGTAGTGCTGCTTTTGAATCAGTGAAGATCACTGCACTGGTAGTATTTCGTTCAAGGAATCTTAACGCCATAACAATGGCAGTTAGCTCTGCTTGCGTTGAAGAGGCATAGTTCTCTATACGTGTTTCTTCCTTTCCACGTTGAATGGCATTATTCCAAATTACAGTGTATGCTGCACCAGCCTTGCCAGTGACAGGATTAGATGACCCATCAGCAAAGATTTGATCTAATTCAATTCCGGCTTCTTTATAAATTTCCTCAACATACTTGTGGCTCATTTCTTGTGGTATCATGTTGGGCTTTTTCGTTGTTATATCATTGATGATAATCCTGCATGGGTCATCTACCCACTGAGGTAACCTCTCTACAGGCATGAGCTCGGGGGCTTGTTCAAGCAGGTGAAGTTCTTCTAGGTAGCAAACTGATCTGTGTGCCAGTTTTTGCTTCTCCTGTTTCCTCCTGTAAGTAATACAGAACTCAGATTTTTCTTGGCAATATCATTGTAAAGGAGATTTCTGGCTATCTTAATGCAAGGTTAGCATTCAGTTCCTTAATTCTGCTCTGATTGTGGTTAGCGTTATCGGTTTTCATGGTATTACAAGGCGGAGGTCTGCCGCATCCGCAGTTTGCCTAACAAAGCAATGCTCTGGAATATTGCATCAGGAAACTGAGGGAAACTGGCTTTTAGTTCAACTGTTCATGCTCGCTGTGTGCATATTAGAACAGCTGCATCTCCCAGCCGACGTAGCTTTGTTTGAGGAGGTGGTGGGGTAGACAAAACCACCGTGGGTGTACGCCTGTTGGAGGATGGTACAATTTTATTCCACAAATACCTGTGTTTCATGATACAAATAAAGGTGTTATAGAAATTTTCGCTTATAATGGTGAAGATATGTGTGAATGTTAATATTTTACAACACTTTGATGAGCTGCTCGTGGAAAATATTTTTTCACAAAACGAACAGATACTTTGCCAAACTAATAGAAAACGTGGGCATCTCCCTACACTGACGTTAACAGACTTGGACAGACACCATTGTAGCCGAAATGTATCTATTTCTTGACTTATGCATGACTATGAAATATTCAGTGGTACACGTCATTCAATACTATTGGCAATGACGACACTCTTCTAATTTTTATTTACCTGAGGACCACTAACCCTAGTGGCCTCGACGAGGACAGGAAACCGGCGGTTTGTCAATGTTCCCCCATTTGCCTTGATGATCTTTTCCAGGTATATTTTAAAAAACAAAACACAGTGTTGTCAGTTACGGCTTCGGCGGGTAGGCGGTTCCATGGGTTAATAACCCTGTGGGTGAAAAAGCATCTCCTGTTCTCAGTCTTACATTGTGGCTTGTTGAACTTGAGACCGTTGTTCTTTGTTGTGTTATATCTGACCTGAAGAAAATATTCGGATCAACATCCTCTAACTTGCTCAGTATTTTACAAGTTTCCATAAGATCCGCCCTGTTATGTCTCGTTTGCAATGTTGCCAAAAAAATACTCAAAAAATTATGTGTATTAATTTTTAGAATAGTGATAACCAGACTGCAATCGATAGATTTTGGAAAATGGTTCAGTGTGAGATAGAATTTCCATTTAGCTTTCTAGACTGAGTTAGAGTGCATGAGTGTACTCTAGACAAGAGTGCACGGTGCGCGGGTTCTAGATTGTGTAATTCTTTCACAAAACCTCTCTTGTTTGTAGTCTATGGGTAGCCTAGCTCCAGACCATTCCATTAAGACTTCAGGGGCTGCTGTAGCTACTCTGTGAGAGGTAGTACAGATATTATCATGTTTTATATTAGAATTGTGTAGTCAGAGGGAAAGAGAGTGGGGAGGGCTTGCGGTCAAGATCCAACTGCCAACCTCGCTTCCTGAGTGACGCGGCCGGGTGACGTCACATCACACAGGGCCACGTGACGAAGGGAAGCTCTGTGATTCGTAGCGGCACCTAGGCCTTTGGCGCGCTACGCTGGGATTGGTGAATTCAAGACACCTTGCCCTCGCCAAGCTATTCTGTTCGCTGGCGATGTCTTAAAAAGACTTGTGTAAGAGTGTGCCTGTTGGCCCGCAGCCAATCTCCATCACCGCAGCGTTAACATCCATTCTCTTCCAATCCGTTTGAGTCCCGCTAACTGTAAATTGCAAGCGGAATCTGATTTGCGCGAGCGTGGAAGATTTAATTGAAAGTTAAGAGAAGTATTGAGAGTCTCAAACACATGATTCAACAGAGAGAACAGACTGTTTGTTTTGATCCTTGATTATTGGAGGTATCGATCGTCTCCGTACTTATGACCAAGATACTGCCGGAGGTGGAATTCGGGAACGCTCTCTAGAGATTTAGGAAAGCTTTCTGTGGTATTTCTGGGAATTACGGCTCCACTGTTGTAGACATTAAAATTCCACCTCACCGTGTCGCCATTCGCTGCCCGTTACCACACACTGTGCAAGCAACATTCATGTTTGTTGTGTGAGAGAAGCCACCCACACGAATTCCGTCTCAGTGAGGAACACAGTTGTGCTCGCTGTGTGTTTCCGTGCCGCCCGGCCCGGGAACGAGAGAATTCGTCAGTCATCTATCCAGCACCCCGTGTTCAGACACCGGGTCAGATTCTGTGGTTCTGACATAAGTACGTGTGGAGGAGTTTGGATGATCTTCAGACCTTCAGTTCTGCAGCTTCAGTGCATGATTGAGAGAGGTCGGGTGAATGAGATGAGACCGGTCTTACTAGAGCACCATATTTATGTTAGTGCTGAAACACCTGCCCAGGTGAGAGGAAGAGCAGTCGTGTGAGATACACTGATCAGGACGATTACAGTTTGTGGGGAAGGGAGCAGCTGTCAATTAAAGTCGTTAAAGTATGTATGAATTACACCTGGGAACATTATCTATATCTGTAGTATAAATTGAGTGTTGTTAGTATAGTTTAGTTACACTGTGTTGTGTTCAATTTCTGTGCCATGTATGTGTTTATCTCATTGCAGTTGAATCCAGTAACCCTGGCTAGATAAGGGGTGATCTATTAAGTGATTACCTGTATGTCATACTGTGTGGGAATTATTGTGTGGGTTCAGTAATTATATGTATTGTGTTGTGTGTGATTTTGGGCAGTGATTTATATTATATTATATTTATATATTATATTATATTATATTATATTATATTATATTAT
>WNGS01096214.1:0-10633 GCA_020271785.1 Procambarus virginalis
TGTCCCTGGAGATTGTACTGGTAGCCTGTAGGGTCCCTGGAGACTGTACTGGAGCCTGTAGTGTCCTTGGCGACTGCACTGGTAGCCTGTAGTGTCCCTGGGAGAGTGTACTGAGAGCTGTAGTGTCACTGGAGACTGTACTGGTAGCCTGTAGTGTCCTTGGAGATTGTACTGGTAGCCTGTAGGGTCCCTGGAGACTGTACTGGTAGCCTGTAGTGTCCTTGGAGATTGTACTGGTAGCCTGTAGTGTCTTTGAAAACTGTAATGGTACAGTACAGTAGTGTCCCTGAAGACTGTAATGGTAGGCAGTAGTGTCCCTGGACACTATGCTAGTAGCCTGTAGTGTCCCAGGAGATTGTACTGGATTCCTGTAGTGTCCCTGAAGACTGTGTCGGTAGCCTGTAGTGTCCCTGTAGACTGTACTGGTTGCCTGTAGTGTCCCTGGAGACTGTACTGGTAGCCTGTAGTGTCTCTGGAGACTGTACTGGTCGAATGCAGTGTCCCTGGAGACAGCACTGGCAGCCTGCAGTGGCCTTGAAGACTGTACTGGTAGCCTGTATTGTCCTGGGAGACTGTGCTAGTAGCCTGTAGTGTCCCTGGAGACAGCACTGGATGCATGTACTGTCCCTGGAGACTGTAGTGGATGCCTGTAGTGTCCCTGAAAACTGTTCTGGATGCCTGTAGTGTCCCTGGAGACTGTGCTGGATGCCTGTAGTGTCCCTGGAGACTGTACTGGCAGCCTGTAGTGGCCTTGATGACTGTACTGGCAGCCTGTAGTGTCCCTGAAGACTGTACTGGCAGCCTGTAGTGGCCTTGATGACTGTACTGGTAGCCTGTCGAGTCCCAGGAGACTGTTCTGGATTCCTGTAGTGTCGCTGGAAACTGTACTGGAAGCCTGTAGTGTCCCTGTAGACTGTACTGGTAGCCTGTAGTGTCCCTGGAGACTCTACTGGTAGCCTATAGTGTCCTTGTACACTGTACTGGTAGCCTGTAGTGTCCCTGGAGACTGTACTGGTAGCCTGTAGTGTCCCTGGAGACTGTACTGGTAGCCTGTAGTGACCTTGGAGACTGTATTTGATGCCTGTAGTGTCCCTGGAGACTGTACTGGTAGCCTGTAGTGTCCCTGTAGACTGTACTGGTAGCCTGTAGTGTCCCTGGAGACTGTACTGGTAGCCTGTAGTGTCCCTGTAGACTGTACTGGTAGCCTGTAGTGACCCTGGAAACTGTACTGGTAGCCTGTAGTGTCCCTGGAGACTGTACTGGTCGACTGCAGTGTCCCTGAAGACTGTAATGGATGCCTGTAGGGTCCCTGGAGACTATTCTGGCAGCCTGTAATGGCCCTGAAGACTGTACTGGCAGCCTGTACTGTCCCTGAAGGCTGTACTGGCAGCCTGTACTCTCCATGGAGACTTTACTAGTAGGCTGTAGTGTCCCTTGTGGTAAAAACTCCAGGCAGTATATCTTCTTTTAATTGACTTCAATAAATTAAAGTTTATCTTATTTTTTCTTAGTAGGTAAGAAATTGAGTGGACTGTATGTACTTGTTAAAACTGCCTGAAATTAATCTCACACAAATTGGGGGGACAATTTGTAGCTTAAACCACTTTGTAATGGCTCCTTAAACTACAATTGTTTACCTAAGTTTAATTATTATAATTTTATCATACCACATATGGTGGTCTAATCTACTATTATTTCAATAATTATTACTAGTTATGAATACTACTACTACAATATAACTAGAATGGCCTTATCTGAGCCTGTAGTAAGGGCCTGCTAAGGCTGTGTCATGTAGCATCTATGTGGGTGTGGCCCTGTGCCTCATGGTGCCAATGGCGGCTGTGGAGGCCTACAAGGCTGGCAACAGCTAGGTACATGTGTAGTTCTACTGCTCAGCTACTTGCTGTTCCAAGTCACAATTTACCTGTATGGGATGCAAAGAGTTAATACTGTTCCCTGAACATATCAATACAGGTATAACATGGTATGTGAGGGCTGTAAAATGGGGTACACGTACATGGTGGGTGTTTTCATATATCATAACCGACTTACTTAAATGATATTAAAAAGTGCACTAGAATAATAAACAAATACTTGGTAAGCCGGATACAATCGGAGTGCTCTATTTGTAGTAGTTGATGTTGCTGTGGCAGTTTGTTAAGGCAGTCTAGGTGTTACACCAGCTCTGGCCATTGTGCAGCGTAAGGCTGCGTTTGTTATTGTTTTGTGAGCGTGGCGTCTGTAAGAGACGCTCTGCCTCCCTTGTTCCAATATTGTGGTTCTACTTCTAAGTTAAATTTACGTTAACAAGGGAATCAAGCTATATTTTGGTGTTAATAATTATATTCAGTCTTATTGAACACTTTTTTATTCAATTTAGACATTAAACTGTTGTATGAACAGTGGTTTAATAATGTAAATACTGCGGCGACGTCGATGACGTCACGGAGTCTCCCATTCTCTAATTTTAAGAGGATACTGTTAAGGGAAGACTATACTATTTGTGTATGAGTGTGTCGGTTTCCCGACATAATTCCGGGGGGGAAGAACACGGGTCGAAGTCCCGGTAAGGACTGCGATCACTTTATTCTTCTCCTTCAGAATTATAATGCTGCTTTAATTTGAGTTTACATTGTTGAGCTGCAGTCCTTTGGGGACGTATGTCCCGTACTGGCGTATCGGGTGCTGGAAGTCGCTGTACGTCTTCGTTCCTGGCCAGTTCTAAAGGAACTAATTTCTCTAAAGTTTTGAGAGTAGTGTTGCCTCGGCATTTACTTTCACTATTCTCAAGATGCCCTGGCTGTCTGGATGAACAGAGACTATTTGACCTAAAGGCCACTCTGAGCGTGGTCCATCACTATCCACCAGAACTATGTCACCAGGGTTCAAGTTAATTCTGTTGTAGGGGTTGTTTGCCCCGTAATGATACTCTCTCAGAGCTGTAAGGTATTCTCGAGTCCATACGTCATTCCACCGACTTATCACCCTTGATAGATGTTTGAAACGTTGAACCAAATCACTCTCTTGGACATATGAAGGATCCTCTGGTTCCTCGTCCGTAAGGGACACAAGTGTTTTGAGAGGTCTACCATACATCAAATGAGCTGGACTTAATGGTTCACGCTGCAAAACATCATCAGAGAGGTAGGTAAGTGGTCGGTTATTGACTCGTGCTTCTATCTCTATGACTACTGTTTGAAGCTCCTGCAGGTCAATCTTTTGGCGGTGTAGGGTTTTCCGTAGAGAACGTTTTACCGTACCAACCATGCGTTCATAGAAGCCTCCGTGCCATGGTGCTCTGGGAGGTATGAATTTCCAATGGCACTGCCGTTGATTTAGGGCTGTGCGTACCTTTGGATGTGTCCAGATTTTCCTCAGACATGCTTCTCCTGCCACTAAGTTGGACCCATTGTCTGAGATCATTAACTTAGGACAGGATCTACGTGAAGCAAACCTGCGGAAAGCCTGTAAGAATGCTTCGGCACTCATATCGGGAGTCACTTCTAGATGGACTGCCCTTGTTGTGGCACAAGTAAAAAGACAGATGTAAGCTTTTACTGGTTTCTTGTCTTTAGTGCCTGTAAGTGTTAGTGCTCCTGTGAAATCTACTCCTGTAGTCTCAAAGGGACGAATATGTACGACTCGTTCCTTCGGAAGTGGAGGTGGGCCAGGATATGGACACACTCTGGCATCGTATCTCCGGCAAACAACACAGGATTTGATTATTGATTTTACTGTCTGTCTACCTTGGGGTAGCCAGTACTGTTGTCTTAAGTCTGTGAGAGTATCTAATACCCCACCATGCAGAGTGCAGTATTTGTGTATATGTAACACAATTAGTTTGCTTACTATGTGGTGACGAGGGAGCAATATTGGATTTTTTGCTTCCAAATCTATGTCAGCGTGCTGTAAGCGGCCTCCGCATCTGATTATGTTATAATTGTCAGTGTCTAACCAGAGACCCAGATCACGTTGTAGCTTCTTTGGAACATTGTCAAATTCTGTCCCGAATGTGTCGATCTGAGCTCTTTTGACCCAATACCTTAGGGCATTAGGGAATTTATGCTTGATTCCTATTTTCTTTAGAAAATCAAACACTACTTGGGTGACACCTATAAGTTTGTTCAGTTCAGAGTACCGAGTAGGATCAATTACCAAAGTCCGAGGTGGTTCTGGGTTCTCAGTGGGAACAGTAACATTGGTCACAATGACTTGTGGCTTTTGTTCAGGCCACTGGTCGCTGATTAGCCACTGAGGTCCATTGAACCACATCTCTGCCTTTGTTAATTGCCGTAAAGTCAGTCCTCGGGAGAGATAGTCAGCTGGATTCTCTTTTGTGGGTACATATCTTAGTTTATACCCTGCTGACAACTCTCGTATTTCCTTAACGCGGTTACTCACGTAAGGATTCTTACTGTTATTGTTCTTAACCCACTGTAGTACTGCCTCATTATCTGACCAAACTACTGTTTCTTTAAAGTGGATGTGGCGTAAGGCCTTGATCAAATAATGAGCCAATCTTACTCCTAACAGTAAGGCTGTTAATTCCAGTTGTGGCAGTGATCTTTTCTTTAAAGGTGCCACTCTGGCCTTTGATGTGAGCAAATTGGCTTGCCCATTTGTGACCAGGTAAGCTACTGTTCCATAAGCCTTTCCTGAGGCATCACAGAATACATGTAGCTTAATTGGTTCCTTTTCATTTACTACTGTGTTCCTGGGGAACTTGACAGACTCTAGGGTACTTAAATCTTTTACTAAACCTTGCCATTTTTCTTGTAGGGCAGGTGTTAGAAGATCATCCCAGCCTATCTTTTGTTGCCAACATTCCTGTATTATCAACTTCCCATTAATCAGTACTGGGCTTAATAGTCCTAATGGGTCGAAGGGTTTGCTGACTTGTGATAGTAATTTTCTCATTGTTAAGTTAGTGGTATCAGGCTCCACTGACTTGATTGTCAACTGATCTGTTGTCGTGTTCCATTCGACACCTAGTACCTTTGTCATCTCGGGTACCTGGTAATCGGGAAATTCAGTTGAGATCAGTTGATTTAATTTTTCATTGTTAGAGACCCAAGATTGGAGAGGCATATTGGCTCCCATTAATTCTCGATTGGCCTCATGGTATATGTCCAACAGTTTACTTTCACTGTTGGTTGTACCTTGAAAATTATCCACATACAGGTTTTTGCTAATTTCTGTCTTGTTTGGGCTATTGGACTTCTTCAAGTGCGTATCCAAGGTAGCTTGGAGCAGAAAAGGAGATGACGTGGCGCCAAAAAGGACAGAGGCAAACCGGTAAGTGATTAATTCACTGTTCGGATCGTTAGGATCCTTAATCCATAGGAACTTTGTGTAGTTCCGGTCTTCTTCTTGAAGACCTACCCTAAGGAATGCCTTGCTGATGTCGGCCGTATATGCATAAGTCCCAATACGGAACTTTAACAGCACGTCGTAAAGCCTTTGTGTTAGGCTAGGGCCAGTTTGAAGACAGTCGTTTAACGAAACACTACTCGGCCTCATTTTAGCACTGCAATTAAATACTATCCGTAATGGGGTAGTTGCAGAATTCTTCTGTACACAATGATGTGGTAAGTAGTGACCTTCCTTTGGGTTATCATTTGTAACAACTTCGATAAATTTGTCATCGAGTTGCTTCTGTATTATTTCATGGTACAACTTCAAGTTCTCAGGTTGTCTTTGTAAGCGCAACACCTGTGATCTCAATTGGTTTTGTGCCATAAAATGGTTGACGGGTAGCTGAGGGTGATTCAGCTTCCATGGTAGCCTGACCCAGTATTGATTATCTCTGTATATAACTGAGTCCAGGTATTGTTTGTAAGTCCAGTCATCATCTGGGCTAGGTTGTTCAGGGACAATGCCGAGAGTTGCCAGGTCCCATAACTTGTGTACAGGGGGATCAAGCTCTTCCTCGGACATGTCTCTGAGTTGCAGTGGAGACTGGTCTCCTAGTCATGCAACCATTACTGGGTTGGCATGTTGGTGTTCTACAGGTGCGGGTTGGTTTAGCCGTAATACAGGGCCTGTTAGCAAATAGCCACCTGCAGATGGTAACACGTTCATACCGTGTTTGTATTCCTTTCCTTTGATAAACTTATGGTAGACATCTGATCCCATAAGGATTCCAATATTGGAAAGGTTATCTGTTGTGATTTATCAGCCAAATGAATTCCCCTTTTTTCTAGGAATTTGGCTGTTGTCCCCAGACCATATACATATAGATCTGTTGGGAATCTATCTACTACTAGAGCTTGTACATTTTGTTCGTAACCTCCTAATCGTACTTTGGGTTGTACTACCTTGAAAACTCGGGCTCCTGAGTCAGTCAGGAATCCTGCTATGTTTATTCGTGTCTCCTCTACAGGTGTAAGTTTCAGGGTATCTACCAACTCTTTGGATATAAAGGTCAATTGGGACCCTTGATCAAATAATCCACGTACGGTGGCTTTGTTCTCTCCATTTCTAATGATCAATCGTGCAGTAGGTAGAGCTGATTTATGTTTAGACCTTGTTGAGAAAACACTTATGTCAGGTAGCACAGTACAAAGCTGTACTGAGGTGTTAGTTCCTTCCTCCTCCTGTGGTTTGGCAGACTTTGTACTTGAATCCCCACAAAGTGCTGTATGGTGTTGACCCTTATGGCACCTATAACAGGTGCGTATTGTTGATGTGCAGCTGTCGGGATGATGTTCCCTTATACACTTGGTACATCTATGTAACTCCTTGAGTCGTTTTATGCGTGTTGCACGATCGGGGTATCGTCTGCAATTGTACATGGAATGTGATTGTTCACAGAACAGACATGGTCTCCAGACGTTAACAGTATCTTGAGGAGTCACCGATTTGGGTGACGCGTTACCTGTAGGTTTGGAGGTACCAACTGCGTATGTGCCCACACTGCCTTGTCTCCACTTTGGGGAGGGAGAAGTTGTTTTAGATTTGTTTGGAGTACTGTTTGTACTCTGTTGTTTACTATTAGTAGTAGACGAAGGTTTAGATGTCGCTTTTCATCTGGGATAACTCTTTCTCGTTCTATGATGGTTTGTAACCCCTTTGTAATCTCTGTTACTGTCAGATATGACTTTCCATACAACACAAACAACTTATCCAGGATGTCCCTGGGTAATTTGCGAGTCATATGGACTTGGATTATCCAGTCTGATTCATCCAAGTTTACTTTATTTTTAAGTGCCTTAAGCAAAGACTCAAGCTCCAATCTAAAGGCTTGGAGTGAGACTGCTGTATTATTTGGATGTTTAATATCTAACAGCTTCTGGGTTAAAATTCTGATAGTCCTTTCAGGCTTCGCATAGTTGTCCTTGAGTAGTTGTACAGCATTGTCATAATCGTCATCTGTGTGATTCAGATTACAGACTACCTGAAAGGCTTCATCCTTCAAGACACTCTGTAAATACGTAAACTTTGTCGTCTTTGGTACATTGACATTAGAATCCACAGAATCGACAAATTTGCTCCAGAAATTGTCCCAATTCTCGTCCTCTGTTCCAGAAAAAGTTGGAAGACTGAGTGATGGTAATTTGACTTCTGGTGCTGTCTGATTCTGGGTAGTTGTAGCTGCAACATTTATATTGGCCTTATGGGCGTTTATCAAATCTTCATAACGTTGAATTAGTTCAAACGTTGCATCTTCATAATCAGAGTGTTCTTGGAGAATGTTGTTCATCGTATCTTCATCAATACTAGAATTGTTCAGTAATCTTGATACTGTTTCATTTGTTGCAACACACGGTCATATTTGTTCCGTGTAAGCTTAAGATAGTTTTCCAGTGCTGCATAATTAACTGGAGTTTGATTACTCATGTCTTCACATTTGTTAATCTGCCTTGTGAGATGCCCCTTTAAGGCCCTAAGGGTTAATTTTACATTTTGGAGTGTAGACATCTTGAAAGTACTTGCTAGTCGTATGGACTTTTAACTATTTGGCACTTGAATTAATAAAGCAACTAGTTTCCGAACTAGAGCTGTTTATCATTTAAAAATATACTACTGTATAATCATACACGCTATAATTTGAGTGGTAAGCCTGTATCAATGCTGGTATTCCGCAAGTTAGCCCGTCATTATCACTCTTGGTTGGTACAGAGACACAGGTTAACACTCAAAGGTGAAATGATTATAGTTAAATTATACCTATAATTATATGTATGAATATCAGGTTGACAACACAACTCGGGTTGTCATGAATACTGCATAAAAATATGTACTTGCTAGGTTGTAATATATGTTCAACTCTAGACAAGTGTAAAAAATTCTTACCCTTACACCAGGTTAGCACAATAAATTAAACTAGGTTGCTGTACAACACCAGCCTAAAATGTCCTACCCTTGTGCAAGAATTTGCTGTAAACAATGTGGTATGCAGTATGTAATGGTGCAATATTAAAGTAATGTTTATACTTAAATTACAAAAACATTTATAAGTAACTTATAAGTAAAGTAGCCTCTTATCAACCTCTTGTAATGAAAAAGGCACAATAGTTCTTTGGCATAGGCCTCAGAACAATAATAGTGCTTTGTTGTAGTTTTGCTTGCTATGAGATTGAAAAGTTAGGCTAGAAAATGTAAATATAGCAATGTCTTTCTGCTATAATATTGCACTACTAATGTATATCAGGATTTTATATCTAGATGCAATGTACCTACTGGTTAACTGTAATAATCATCTAGGTTCAAAGGACCATAATTTATGTGGTAAAAACTCCAGGCAGTATATCTTCTTTTAATTGACTTCAGTAAATTAAAGTTTATCTTATTTTTTCTTAGTAGGTAAGAAATTGAGTGGACTGTATGTACTTGTTAAAACTGCCTGAAATTAATCTCACACAAATTGGGGGGGACAATTTGTAGCTTAAACCACTTTGTAATGGCTCCTTCTTAAACTACAAATTGTTTACCTAAGTTTAATTATATTATTTTATCATACCACATATGGTGGTCTAATCTACTATTATTTCAACAATTATTACTAGTTATGAATACTACTACTACAATAACTAGAATGGCCTTATCTGAGCCTGTAGTAAGGGCCCACTAAGGCTGTGTCATGGTAGCATCTATGTGGGTGTGGCCCTGTGCCTCATGGTGCCAATGGCGGCTGTGGAGGCCTTCAAGGCTGGCAACAGCTAGGTACATGTGTAGTTCTACTGCTCAGCTACTTGCTGTTCCAAGTCACAATTTACCTGTTTGGGATGCAAGGAGTTAGTACATTTCCCTAAACATATCAATACAGGTATAACATGGTATGTGAGGGCTGTAAAAATGGGGTACACGTACATGGTGTTGGTGTTGTTCATATATTGTAACCGTCTTAAATTTGATATTAAAAAGTGCACTAGAATAATAAACAAATACTTGGTAAGACGGATACTGGAGTGCTCTCATTTGTAGTAGTGATGTTGCTGTGGCAGTTTCTTAAGGCAGAGTAGGTCTATCCTGTGGCCATTATCACAACACACACGCGAGCTCCATTGTTATTGTTTCGTGAGCGTGGCGTCTGTAAGAGACGCTCTGCCTCCCTTGTTCCAATATTGTGTTCTACTTCTAAGTTAAATTTACGTTAACAAGGGAATCAAGCTATATTTTGGTGTTAATAATTATATTCAGTCTTATTGAACACTTTTTTATTCAATTTAGACATTAAACTGTTGTATGAACAGTGGTTTAATAATGTAAATACTGCGGCGACGTCGATGACGTCACGGAGTCTCCCATTCTCTAATTTTAAGAGGATACTGTTAAGGGAAGACTATACTATTTGTGTATGAGTGTGTCGGTTTCCCGACAACACTCATGCTTTCAGGGTACACGATGCTGGGGTACACTCATGCTGGGGTACACTCATGCTGGGGTACACTCATGCTGGGGTACACACATGCTGGGGTACACTCATGCTGGGGTACACTCATGCTGGGGTACACACATGCTGGGGTACACACATGCTGGGGTACACACATGCTAGGGTACACTCATGCTGGGGTACACTCATGCTGGGGTACACACATGCTGGGGTACACACATGCTGGGGTACACACATGCTAGGGTACACTCATGCTGGGGTACACACATGCTGGGGTCACATGCTGGGGTACACACATGCTGGGGTACACTCATGCTGGGGTACACATGCTGGGGTACACACATGCTGGGGTACACTCATGCTGGGGTACACTCATGCTGGGGTACACTCATGCTGGGGTACACACATGCTGGGGTACACTCATGCTGGGGTACACACATGCTGGGGTACACATGCTGGGGTACACACATGCTGGGGTACACATGCTGGGTACACTCATGCTGGGGTACACTCATGCTGGGGTACACTCATGCTGGGGTACACTCATGCTGGGGTACACTCATGCTGGGGTACACACATGCTGGGGTACACACAGCTGGGGTACACTCATGCTGGGGTACACTCATGCTGGGGTACACTCATGCTGGGGTACACACATGCTGGGGTACACTCATGCTGGGGTACACACATGCTGGGGTACACATGCTGGGGTACACACATGCTGGGGTACACTCATGCTGGGGTACACACGCACACACATGCTGGGGTACACACATGCTGGGGTACACTCATGCTGGG